>JAMXBB010000003.1:37285160-37591528 GCA_024138015.1 Lumnitzera littorea
CAGTACCGTAAGTTGGAAAAAGTGGCCATAATGGACTAAAATTCCTTGTCAATCTTGGAGAAAATACAAACCACGACGCACGCCAACTTTGCCTCAGCGGTTGACCAGTGTCGGCCACCCAAAACAAAATGAGTGAAATTAATTATGCGTGCGTGGGTATCGATTCTCTTCCCCTTTCATAATCTTAAAATTGTCCCCACACTGCCATCCAATCTTGTCGGTTTCCACCCACGACACTCGGATTATATACAATTTTTAAATTCTCGATGAAATTTAGTAGTATGGTACCCATTCTTTAATGAAATCAATCGAAGTTTTATTTTTTATTTTTTAAATTATATTATGATAATGGTAAAGGAAAAAAAATCAATTATAGTTTCCCAGAACCTTTTGAAAATTGGAACTTAATTGAATTCATTTAAACAAACTATTAGAATCTTGGAGGGAACGGCAAAGGAAACTGAAAAAAAAAAAAAAAAAAAGAGAGAGAGAAAGGAGAGAGGGAGAGAGGAGGGATTTTATTTTTTATTAAGAAATTAATTTTGTGTAATAACCAAAAAGAATAATTAATCGAAAATGAGATGGCTTTCAATTATAAGAGTGAATTTTGATTATTTATAACATTGAAGTGTAAATATAAGATTTGAATATGTTATCATATTAAAATGTACTGCAGTAGGTACATACACACGAAATATACAGATAAATACATACAAGCATGCATATACGCACACATATATGCAGATATCAATTTAATATATAAGATAGAAAGGGCAATCTTTACCTTCCTCCCTAACAACAATGTGTGTGTGTGTTTATATAAATAAATATATATATATATATGCACACAAGGATGCAAACAGTGCATGATCATCTTTTAGAAGAATCCCTAGGATGCGTTTAATTGATAGTCATAACTGGAGTTTATGTATAGATTGGAAGGAAATAATAATGAACCTAGTACTACGTTATGGCTTATAATCTAAGAAAACTAATCCTTGACCAAATTCGATTTCTTCCTTTCCAAATTTGTAAAATTATAGTTAGATGTAAGGGAAAAAGAAAAAACTATTTCTACAAACACATAACATCGTTCTTTTTAGTAATTTTTTAGTAGTTTGATTTCTACAGATAGTGTCAAATGGTCAATACAAGAGCATCCAACACCGTGTTTTGGCAAACTCCACAAAGGAGCCAAGGATATCCATTGTTGAGTTCTTCAACCTAGCCAAGTGGAGAGAATCCGATTGCTATGGACCTTTGCCCGAATTGCTCTCTCCTAATAAACCAGCCATTTATAGGGATTTCACTGCTCAAGAGTTCCTTGAGAACTTTTACGGCAAGGGAATCGATTCCAAGTCTCTCATAGAAAAAATCAGAATTCAAAATTAGAAGTATTGTACACATATATAATCTATATTAATATGTAATTGAACATGTATGTATGATTTGTCAATGGGATGAATCGGATTTGATTATTTGCTATATTTTATTGCAAAATTATGATTAATTAGAATTTCATAATATCTATATAGTAATTATCCATTTGGGCTCTCGTAATTTGTATTTACTTGCTCTCTCTAGAGCCTTCTTTCTCAAAATATTCACTTTGATGGATGAAAAATGTGTTGTTAGGATACTAAAATCTAATAACTTCTCTTAGTTTTGTGCCTATTTGAGAACATGTTGGTTTTTGGTGTTAATGAAACAAAAGGGCAATCTATTTACCTCATTAGTCATATTTTGAGTTATCAATGTATCAATAATTCATGGCAAATTTTCATGAGTATTGAATTGTAGCTCACATCTTCAATAGTTAGCTCAAAATAATAAGGCCAAATGTGTTGATACAACTTCATTGAAACAGACTAGTTCAAAATATTGTATAAGTTCTATTTAAATGTTTCATGACCATAGGCTTCTTGGTGAAAAATTTTCTCACTCTAGAAATTAACGAGAACTATCTAAAGTAAGAACAAGAAAATAATTCAAGCAAGTCAAATCATGAAATAAGATATTAAAAGTTTTCTTAATAGTAGGTAACATAATTTAACAAGAGAGATGGATGGCAACCCATCACCCATCATGCTAAGTGATGTTGCATAATCCACCATCAAGGGTCATGCGACCCACTATATTCTTTTTTTCATTTTACGATTCTAAAGCGAAAGGTTGATTTGATTGATGCTTATAGTTGATAGAGAAATTGGCTAGCTTGCTTGACCATAAACATAGAGATTCAAATAGCCCATTCAAGTCAATTCCGTGGGTCAGAATGATTCTCTGATCTCCTGTTTTCCTTCTTTATGTTCTCTGCCCTTTGAGTGAATTGGCAATATCCACCGAAAATCATATGGCCATGGGACAATCATTCAATTGCTCTTGGCTAAGTTTAATTTTTATTTTTTATTTTTTTGGATAATTTCTTTATGAGATTTTTCTTCTTGCTTTTTCATTATTTTAACTCAAAATTCATTATATCTTGAATTTCATTTTCGTAGCATGCTAAGGTACATAGCCTTTCAAAAGATATTATTAAATTATTGGCAAAACAATAAACGTTAAAATATGTTGAGTTCATGTCACATGGCTAGCATTTTCTTTCAAGTTAAAAATTTGAAGACTTGATAGCAAGACCTTGAAAGTATTTTCGAAACATTTTTTTTTCAAATGCAAAGTAGTAGCATCCATGCCCTATACTGTCTTCTATCTTATTATAAAGGATTGACTCCAAAGTGATTTCTTGAATTCTTATCAATGCTGACTACTCGACCTACAAAATGATCAATTAATAGGAGAAACCTCTTGAGTTGAAAATTGAAGAAAAGTGAGCTCTAAAATTGTTCAATTGAACAATTCCAATGATCTTTTAAATGAATTTCATCATTTTCCTTTATGTTTCTTGTCTATCGGCTTGATTTTTCTTATTTTTTTAAACTAGGTTTAAATTAAGCTTGATTTGGAAATATGTTAAATTTGAATTCAAAACGAAACTCATTTATCTAAAAAAGACAAATTTAAATCCATAAATCTACTCATTTAAGCTCATGTATCAGCTTGTTCCTATTGTTAATGAACAGACAAAATCTTGTAAAAGAAGTCAAATATTAATCACATCCGAAACATAAAAATGATTTACACCTCTAAACTCAACTTTCATATAAATTTCACTGGTTTATATAATATGGCAATGACTCAACTAACTCGCATAGTATTATAAGAAAAAAAAGAATTGAAAATTTTTCAAGAAAGAGGAAATCTAACTCAGACAAATTTGAGTTACCTTTCATTTCGATATTTTTGAAGATATACTGCAACTTATTTATCTTTGTTATTCAAGTAATGCACATTCTAACCTTTCGTTTCCTATGATCCATCAAATTGGAAAAAAGGAGAGATACTTTTTAATACTTAAGAGTTTGCACCTTATTGTCTCGTCACGCTACACCGAGTAATATGCAATGATTGCATGCCCGCGGACCCTGTTTCAGTTCAGGTTTTACACGGACAAGAAGAAGAATGGATTCCGTTTTCAGACATGCACAGCCAATCCGACGTCACTATTGATTTCGCAATATTGCCATGCAAAGAACGTTAGGGATAGGGTTATTATGAATGGTATGCTCAACAAAATGAGTGCAGACGAATCAAAAACTAACAACATTCTAGCATTTGGTTCACAACCTACTTTTGAATCGAATGGCTATAAATAATTAAGAAAATAAACTCAATCGCTCGAAAACGATTTCATCCGTTCATCAGTTATTCAAAAGATATTAATATTCTTTTAATTATTTTTTTCATTTTATCATCTCTTTTTTATTCGCCGTAAATGATCGAGGGAACAAATTGGACCGCTTTAAAACGATTTGATTCGTTCGATTTAGGTTCTTTCTGGTTCAAAAGATATTAAGCACTTTTCAGGCCGAGAATGTCAATACTCTTTTATAGTTATAATTTTGCTATACATGTTTTTATTTACATTTATATTGAAATTTTTACTTCTCAAATGAACTCAACAATAAAAATAAATGTAAGTACCTTTTATTCATTTGGTAAATGACCATACATTAAGATGCATAAATGTTATAGTTTTTAAGACATGAGCACAATAATATCAAAATCACCATCCAAATCCTATGCTACTTTTTTTCTTTCTATTTTACACCTCAAGTTTAGAATTACTAAATATCATATATAATCAAACTTTTACTTATCATATTATAAACCTTAAGTTTAAAATTGTTAAATATCATACCTAATTATATTTTTACAATTTTAGTTTATTACTTTTATAATCTTTAGAAAGAGGACATGATAAACATTCATCGATAAAAACAATAGTCATATAACAAATAAGAAATAAGGTAATAAGTTTACTAAGTAAAAGTTCAATTGAATGTGGAATTTAGCTACTCTAAACTTCAGGCATAAAATTTAAAATATCAAATTTTGAATATTTATTTTGACATAGTTGATTTGAATAGTTAAATTTAAGAAGTAATAAAATACAATAAAATAATCAAAATATGATAAATAATGTATATAACATGAAAAAGGAACTCCCCTACTTAGCTTAGACATTCATTTTTCTTCTTAAGCAATATGGTTTGGTTCAATCAAAAGCACTTTAGTTCACACAATATATTGAACCTAAACACGGAATAAGAGTTGAAACCAAACCACATTTTAAGGAGTTATATTGCAATTCTAGTTGAGTCAAAGTTTGTCTCTACACCACCAATATATCCCTCCTTCCTAATGCCTTTACCCCTTTATCGGTGGCCAAAGCTATATACCCTATCCAAGTGTCCTTATTATTTGCTTCAATTTTGAAAACATATTGTCACCTCGTACTTGTAAGGGGTTGTAGCCCAAGCCTACATGGAAGAACAGTTTGTCTTGGGTTCTCATCGTAGTTAGCCGACACTGTTTCGCAATTGCAACCGTCACAGATGGCTTGGGATCTTTCACCATAGTGGATTATGTACTCACGGAGGTCTTTGTTGAGACGATCCAATAAGTTTTCCCAGTGGTCCTCACCGCTTACTTCTATCTAATGGTTTAGTCTTTCAAATATGAAGCTACTATAAGTTGGAAAATGTCATTGTAGAAAATCCTTATATTTACATGCATAATCATACTAAACATGGGCTAAAATTACTTGTCAATCTTAGAGAAAATACATAAACCATGCCACACACCAACTTTGCCTTAGCCTTTGACAAGTGTCCACCACTTGAAACAAAAAGAATAAAATTGGATATGAGATTGTGTCAATTCTCTTCTCTTCTAGTATAACCTTAAATTTGTTCCTACTGCTTGCCATCCAATCTTATTAGCTTCCACCTGTGATCCATCCATCTGTTTCCAGGACATTCTGTTAACAGTATATCATCTACTCTTACATTTTGTATGTATGAATCATTTACACTTATATTTTATATATGTGTATACTGGGATAGCTTTAGGATATCTATGCTACATGTATCATTTATATATGTATCATAACAATGGAGTATAAATACTTCTTACATGTACTATTTAGTTAGTTAGTGAATTCATTTTCAGTTATTCATGTGCTTCTTTTCCTTTCTCACTTTATTGTATGCTCATGACAATTAATCGAGAATTCTAGATTTGGTTCTTCTACATGGTATTAGAGCTAAGTATTTACTGAACTCTATTCTTTTCTTGTTGTTCTCTATTATTCTAGTTGTGTTGTTTCTATACATCATTTTGTTCAAAAGAAATAATGAGCATAGAGAAATCTAAATTGGTTTTAGATCTGAATGATTCGATGCATCTTTCTAGCTTTGATAGTTTAAGAATGATCATTACTAGTGTAGTTTTTAATGGAGCAAATTACTTAAGATGGAGTCATTCAATTACGTTGGTGCCTAGTGCTAAAGCTAAATTAGGTTCTATAACAGGTGATTGCAAAAAACCTGATGAAGATAAACAAAATGATTTACAAAATTGGATTTGTTGTGACTATATGATACATTGTTGGATCCTTAACTCTATGATGAAAGAACACTTAAAGGCTTTCATGTATGTGCAATCATCCAAAGAGCTATGGGATGATATTTTTTAGTGGTTTGGATTGATGAATGGAACCTTGCTTTATCAATTACAACACGAAATTATCAATTTTAGGCAAGTACTCTTAATGTTTCAATGTATTACCATAGGCTTAAGAAACTATAGGATGAGATGCATATTTTTTCTAGTTTGCTAGAATGTGTGTGTGTGTAGGTGGGGGGGGAGGGGGGATGGATTTAGATCAATGCATCTATAATTTGGTGAGCAAAATTCAAGAAATTGATAATAGAACTAAGTTGATGCAATCTTTGGTAGGATTGAATGATGTTTTCAAGGGAGTGCGAAGTCATATTATTTCCGTGGAGCCTTTACCATCAATAAGCAAAGCCTGTTCTATTATGTATCAAGTTAAAAAACAAAAGCAAATAGATGGTTTAATGGGGAATGCAAATGAGGTCATGCTTGTTGCATATTAGTTGAAGTTCAATTCAAAATCTAATCCCTCTTATCACAAGGATAAGAGAAGTAGGCTTGGCACTAAGTTCTTAGCTTGTGCACATTGCAAGAAACATGGCCACTCACTTGAGAATTGTTTTGAGATCATAAGGTTTCCAAATTGGTTTAAATAAAGAGAAAAGAGTCCTACAACAAGTCTAAAACCAGTTGCTCATGCTATTACATTTCATGTAGATATACCATTTGAGAATCATTATGATAATAACAAAATTGTTGATGATTCTGATTTCATGCGGAGGATATGTTCTAAAGTTGTTCGACTAATGAAAACAAAGATGATTAATGGACAAGGACAAGGAGCTTCAGTAAATTTTGCTAGTGAGTCCTTTCATTTATTCTCCTATTTGAATAATGTTTTAGTTCATGATATGCCAATGTGTGAATGGATTGTGAACATAGGATTCTCCTATTTGAATAATGTTTTAGTTCATGATAAGCCAATGTGTGAATGGATTGTGAACATAGGAGTGTCAAACCATATTATACCCTTTCAACAACTCCCAATACTTTGTTGAACCTAATCAAAGTGACCCTCCCTGGTGGTAGTACCAAACCAATAACCTGTGTTGGAGATGTGATAATAAACAAAGACATTCACTTGACTAATGTCTTTCTTATGCCCGATTTTAATCATAATCTACTGTCGGTGAACAGCTTGCTTGTTAACAATAACTTGATAGATATCTTTATTGCTAATGATTATGTGTTTCAAGACTACTTATGTTGCTAGAGGACAAGTGTGCAAAGGTTTATATGTAATGAATAATGGCAACATTAATGTTGTTAACTGTGCACTTGATAATAGACCTTCTATACCTTCTTATCTTGTTGATAAAACTTTGTTGTAGCATGTTGCATCCTTTTAGTCTGCAAATTCTTTAAATGATGTAAAGGAAGTTCCTTAAAACTCCTTCACACATGATTAGGACATCGGTCTTTGTCAAGAATGCAACATCATGCTGATTGTAAGCATAAGAGTATAACTCAATTTCCTTATGATATTTACCATATTGTAAAGTTTCATCAGTTACCTTTCTTTTCCGGTACCTCAATTGCCTCTAAACCTTTTAATGTTATACATGTTGATCTATGGGTTCCACACAATACATTATCTTTGAGTTGTTGCAAATATTTTGTAACAATTGTGGATGATATGAGTTGTAGCACATGGTCATACTTGATCCTACATAAATATCACAACTAAGAAGCACTTACTACCTTTCTTTCCTATGTTAAGAACCATTTTTCTATCACCCTAAAGACCATTCATATAGACCATAGGAGTGAGTCCTTATCACAAGAGTGTTAAGCACTGTTTAAAACACTTGGTATTCACTACCAAAAGAGTGTAGTTTATACATTACAACAAAACGTAGTTGTTGAATGAAAACATAAGCATTTGCTTGACACAGCTCGAGCACTTTGATTATATGTAAATCTTCCAAAAATGTTTTAGGAAGAATGCATAGTTGCTACCACAACATTAATAAATAGGATGCCTATGCAATTGTTAGAGTAGAAATCACCTTATGAAGTATTATTTCGTAAGCCACCAAATTACATACACCTAAGGACCATTGGATGTCTTGCTTATACAGCTATTATAGTTGCTTCGAGAGATAAGTTTGATCCTCGTAGGAGGAGATGTATATTTGTTAGATACCCATTAGATCATAAAACCTATAAACTCTTTAACCTTGATTCTCATCAGTTGTCTATTAGCTATGATGTTATATTTTATGAAAATCAATTTCCTTTGAGTCACATCAAAAACTTTAGACACTTGTTTCCCTTCTCTATCTTTGTTTCCTCCTGTTATGGAATCCATTGAAGATGAATTACCTAATATACGTCCACATCCACTCTCTAATCCTATTCCATAGCCTATTACATTTCCTGCTTGTTCTCCTTTTCCACATGTTCAGGTTAGAAGGTTTGAAAGGATTAAACGATCACTAGCATGGCTCGAGAGTTTTGTTCATAATCTCAAGTTACATGATCAACGTCTTGAAACATAGCATTAGCTCTCCTTCTTTATCCCCATATTCCAAATCTTATCCCTTTTCACACATGAATCTTTTGTCTTGTTTCCTAAAGACTATGTTACCTTCCTAGCTAATGTGTTCACAATCCATGAACCATCAACCTATTGTGAAGCTAAACATGATTCAAGATGGGTTAAGGCAATGAATAAAGCTTTTAGCTCTTGAGTCTAATCATACATGGGACTTGGTTTCATTACCACTAAGGAAAAAGCCTATTGGTTCCAAATGAGTATATAAAGTTAAATATAATCCAAATGGCACAATTGATCGCTTCAAAGAAAGGTTAGTTACTAAGGGTTTTACACAGGTTGGGTGAGTTTATTACACTCATACATTTTCACCAATAGCTAAACTCACCACAGTACATGTATTGCTTGTTCTTTCTGTTGTTATATGTCAAGCTCTATTTTGATTTTCTTTTTTAACCTATATTAAGCACAACCTACTTAATATAAATTACTCAACATAAAATCAAGGAAAAACATTTTTCATGAAAAGAAATGTTAAAAAAATGTTTTCAAAAATAATTTAGAATCGTCAACTAGTTAAATTTGTTAAAAGAAAAATCAAATTGGGGTTTTTTGTGAATTTTCTAAAAAAATAAATTTTTAAAAAATTTAACTAGAAAATCTGAATTTGATGACTAATCTATTAAGACTAAGTTACTATATATAATAAAAACTAATGAGCTTTTATTTTTTATAATTTTTCATAAAAATGGGAAAGTATACAAAGGATGTAAAAATGCATAAAAATGAATTTTTTTATTTTTTTTTACTACGAAATTTCCCTAAAATGAAGATAAAATAAAATATTTTATAAATTTTATGCTTACCCTAAAGGTATTAATTTGTATCAAACCGATCGTAGTTCTCATTCTCCTATAAAAGATTTAGTAGGTTAACAAATTTTATTTATGAAAATAAGTCAAGTTTACATTTTTTAACTAATTTATTTTTTGTCAAGAAAATTCCTAAAAAAGAAACCCTAATTTTTATTGTCCAATTTCTAAAAACCCTAACTTAAAAAAAAAATTCAAATTCAAATTTTATTTAGAGAAGAACTTTTCCAAAGTAATAAAATATTTTAGAAAAACTTTAAAGTGCCTATGAGAATCGACACCATCGATATGGAAAAGATAATAAACTATGGAGAAGATATCTAAATCATAAAAAAGATTCCTAACTATAAAGAAGATGCCCAATTTATTAAAAAATGCATTTTTTACCAAAAATTCCTAAAATATGCAACTTTAATGTTGAAGATACAATTTTTATCCTAATGATCCTAAGATATACAACCTAGATGTAAATCTTATCTTAAAGATGTGAATTTTGAAAAAAATATGCTATTATACCCTAAAAATTCAAATTTTTGTAAAAATATGCAATAATATTAAAAATGCAAATTTTATGACAATACACAATTTTTTTAATTGCAATTTTTATTAAACATGCTTAGAAAGTGCTTCTCATAATAAATATGCAAAACATGTAAAAATTATTATTATACGATAAATAACATAAAGATTTGCAAAAGAACTTATGTTAGTACCTATTCAGTATGAATAAACTAATTTTTTCAAAGTCAAGAAAACCATAATAAAACTAATGATACTAAAAAAAAAAATACAAATAAACCCCTGCACGAAAATAAACTAGTATTCTAAAAAAAAAAAACCATGAAACCAAATTATTAAGACTATAAAACCAACATGAAAGAAAAGGCAAATAGAGTTAGTATAGGTAATGACCAATAATAAATTTTTAGTATTTTTATAAACCTAAATAATTAATACTAAGACAACAATAAATAAATAAATAAACCCAACACCAATTTACTAGACTTCGGGTATAGGTAAGGTTCGGCCTGAACATGGTTAGATCTAGGCAAGATGGTTCGAGTTGTGCAGCATCCAATCAAACACCTTAAGCAACAACAAAAATTACTCCATCGAGATCGATTCACTCACCAAAGTGAAAGGGAAATCGAAATTTTATGATTAAATGATTAGCAACAGGATTTTAAACACCATGCCTTGGGATTTCATGATGTTTTTGAGTGGTTTTGAATTTAAGTGATGGTGTTTAGCCGACGTCTGGTTCTCGATTCCAGTAGTGAGGGTGGATGTTGGTTGGGGTGTTAGGGTTGCGTCTATCGCGTATAGTAAAGGTGGATGGCTTGTGTGTTGTTAGCTATAATGCTATTGCGTGTGCAGATGGGTAAGAGAAGGTCTGGAATGGTAGTCGCAATCAGGGATTGAGTGGTGCGATGGCCTACTCATACAGGTTTGGGTGGCTGCTTGTGTGGATGTACATCAAGAGGGGGTGAGTGATAGTGAAGGTCAAGGGTAGACGTGAGAGAGTGGGCATCGAGAGGGAGGATGGGTCGGGGGCTGCTTGGTGTGGGGAATGGCTATTGTGTTGCAGTGCTGGTCGTGTAAAAGAGAGTTTGGCGTTGATAGTAGCCACTACGTGTATTAAAGGTGGCCGTAGGGTGTAGTGGTTGAGTGGCGTCTATCGTAGCTTTGCATCTCTTGCGGACGGTGGTTGGGGTATTTGACTATGCAAGCGCGCTTCTAGTTCGTACGAAGGGGCTGCTACGAGTGGAATGATTGACGGTAGGCTGTGATTGTGGTCGATCAGTGTTAGGGTGCTGTTGTGGTGGGCCATTTGGGTTGCTGTTGTATTGACAGTAAGGATTAGATGCATTTGTCGGTGGTTTTTGATGAGGCCATGACTGTTGTGAAGGTGCTGATCGAGGGTTGGGGCCGAACAGTAATGGGTTATTAATAGGGGAGAAGTTGAGGGCTGAAAATGGTGGAGGGTGGCTGATTATGGAGGTTCCCTTAAAGATTCATGAACGATTCTCAAACTCAATTATATAGAATTGTAGTGGATTAATTCAAATAAGATTTTCAGTGAATATCAAACCTTATTCTTTGATTTTCTTGATTCATTTTTATCAACTTCTAATGCAAATCTTTATCCTAAATGAATATTCAAGAAATTTCTTTACAAATTCAAAAAAAAAAAATTGATTAAAATGAATTAAATTAGCTTAGATTTGACAAGAAACTATCATCCCTATCTTCTGCATCACTCGTGTGCTATGCCTAAACAAGGAAGAATGTGGTCACTTGCCAAGCATATGACCAAGGCCTAAGTAAATAAATAAATAAATAAGTACCTTAACAGAGTATCAAATCTATGATCCTGTACTTCCTTTCCCATGTGCCTACCAACTAAGCTATTAGCTTTTCCTCAAACATTTATACATTCAAATTAAACTTAACTAATTATCTTTAGGCCTAAATTTAATTTGAACTTTCAGCCAAAGCCAACTCATCCTAATTTATTTTAAAATGACCTTAACCCATTTATATAGCCAAAAATATACATGCTAAAAATCTTTAACACCATTTTTAATTTAATAAACTTCGAGTTATATTTTTAATTAGTCCAAATAAAATAACTTAAAATTCAAGTTTTGGATTGAATGAACTTAAATATCTTACCAAACCTTTTTCAAATATTTGCTAATGAAGCTTGACTTCTTAAAAACTCAAAATTTATTTAACTATATGTATACTTTGAATTTTACTTGATCTGGCCCTAAACAACTAACTTGATAAGACACTTTGTATTTTTCTAGTTTTTCAATTTTTATTTATTTTTATTTTTTAATGTTTATTTTTATTTTTATTTTTATTTTTGTAAACTTGGCCCTAAAAAATCAAAAGAAAAAAAAAACTTTAAATAAAAGGATGACAAAAATGAAGTGTCTACAATTACTCCTCATTATAGTGAAGTTTTAATGAAACTTCACTACAAAGACAAAGGATATACTTATTTTTGCTGAATCTTGACTTGTACTAATTGGGTGAGGATTATTGACTTGAATGATTAGCTGAGCAGTGTTTCATATTAAATGAATAAGGTAAAAAGATACTAACTTGAAAGGTCAAAGCAAAATGATAAGAGGTTAGTCTTAAAAGGATAGGGCAAAAAAATTGGAGGCCCCTCTTGAAAGGACTGGGCAAAAGGATAAAGGCCTATTTTGAAAGGACAAAATAAAAAGATTAAGGAAGGCTATTTTGAAAGGATAAGGCAAAAGGATAGGAGTTTATCTTGAAAAGGTAGGGCAAAAGAATAAGAGACCTATTTTAAAAGGATGGGCCAAAACGATTAAAAGACTCATCATGAAAGGATGGGGTAAAAGGTTAAAGGGGCTCGTCTTGAAAAGGTCGGGCAAAAAGATTAAGGGGACCGTCTTAAAAGGATAAGGTAAAGAAATATGGCTTGTCTTGAAATGATAGGGGGAAAGGATAAGGGGAAAGGATAAGGGCACATCTTGAAAGGACAATGCAAAAGGAGGATCTTGTCTTGAAAAGATAGGGCAAAAAGGATAAAAGTAAGCACTATGTCGAAAAATTGATGTTCTTAAAAAAAAAAATTGGCTTCTTAAAATAATAGATCTTTCAAAGAAGAAAAACTTAACAAAAAGGTTTGAAGGCATGGCTAATTGATTTTTTTTTCTTTATCCTTATATAACTAATGTTCCTTAATGTAAGATGACAAAAGTTTCCATAATGAAACTTTTTAAACTCTGAACACGGGATAACTAAAGTTCCCAAAATTCCTATGATAACCTAAGCTCTTGGCATGATGATAAAGGCTCTTAAATAATCTTTTCATACGATGGCCAAAGCTCTTGAATATTCTCACACCATGGGATAATCAAATTTCCTGATCTAAAGATAACTAAGGTTCTTGAATAATAAGATGATCAAAGCTCCTTAAGGATAGCTAAGATTCGTATATATAAGATAACCAAAGTTCCCAAAATAAGGATAATTAAGGTTCCTATTAAGATACCAAAGTTTCAAATGGATAACTAAGGGTCCTAAATTATAAGATAACCGAAGTTCTTAAAAAAGGATAACTAAGGTTCCTGTTATGATGACTAAAGTTTTGAAAGGATAACTAAGGTTCCTATTAAGATAACGAAAGTTTCCAAGATAACTAACGCTCTTAAATTATAAGAGATTATTGAAATTCCTAACTTAAGGATGACTAAAGTTCTCACTGCAAATTCTTAAATGTGTCATTTTTAGAAACATGAAGAAAAAAATATACTCTTAAAAAAAAATTGTTCATCTTTTCCTTACTAATAAGTGAGGAAATTATATTAACTCTAAATGTTACAAGTAAGCCATTCATTCCATATCGTTGATTGTCAATACAAGGCAAGTATACCTATCAGTTTTAATATAGAAGATGTGAGTCCAAGCCAATCCCTTAGAGATCTCGAGTACTAATACTAATATTAGCTTTATTATTTAACTAAAAAATTGTGATAGGTTGAGTGAATTAAAAATAATAAAATTAACAAACTAATTTAATTATGAGACTTGACTAAGCAATTTAGGAAGTAATAAAATTAAGAAAGACTTCAAGAAGATAAATAACGTATTTAGAAATTGTTTCTCCTAATGTTTAACATGCAACCACTAAAAATCTATCTAATTCTATCTCTACTATTCTTAACCAAAAGGATTCATAATTGAAGTGAACACCTTTCTCAAGTATATTAATCCTAACCTTAAATTATTTACTAAAATCTCTTCACTTAGTAATATAATTTAGAATCGCATTAATGTACAATGAATTCCTACACAAAAATAACAACTTTCCAGAAGAATCATACATCTTATCTGTAAGTACATATATAATTCTCTTCAATTATGTCAAGATCTCATTAGCCATGTGATTTCTCAATCATTATGCATAATATCATAAATTAATATCCTAGAAACATCAATTAACAATGGAAATACATAATTGAATTAAGAAAGATAGAAACTTTATTGAAAATGATCAATAAATCCAATAGTCACATGAAACCTTAGGTTCCTCTTCTACAATCCCAAATACAAGAATATTAAGTTATCATGATGAAATTAAAAGAAAATTGCAACAAAATTAAGAAGTAAAACAAGAAAAACCCCTTTTATCAATGAGAAATCTCTTCAATCTTAAAGTTGGGTATTGCTTTCACATTTTTCTCCTTCTTCTCTCCAAGTCTCTTATCCTTTGAATGTCAAAAGTTATGTTCAAAACCCTATAAGTCTTTATGTAATATATAAGGAAGTTTCCTTTTTCATCACTAGACATAGCTTGAGATACAGTTGTGTCCCCATGTTATGCAACTCACTGACCTTGGTGCAAAAAATCATCTTGGACGGATACAGCTTGAGGACATGGTTGTATCCTAGACTGTGTAATTTTGTGTAATTTTTTGACTAAAAATTTACCACTTTCTCCTATTATATGGACACATCTTAGGGATACGGTTGTATCCTAGGCTATGTAACTTCAAAACTTCCTAACTCATTCATTTGAACTCCGAATTAAGTAAAACTTGATTCTTTTTCTTCTTTTTCAATCCAGGAATGCATTCAAACCTTAAAATAAAAAATTTACTCAATTAAGTATTGATTTCTTTAAAAACAACTAAAAATATAAGGGAAATGCTATAAAACTATCATGTAAAGTACATTTAAAATAAAAGTTATCATCTGTCCGCTATGATGAGGGAATAGGGAAACACCTTGTTCTTCTTACCGTAGGGAATTCTCATTCACTTTTAGGGTGTAATGCTTCTTGTGCCCTTAAGGCATGCTTGACTTTTGCATTCATATGTTTCATACTAAGGAAAGTTTCAATTATTTGAATAATTTAGCCTAAGAGGACTTCCTCACACTCTCAAATGGCTTGTTTTCACTTTCGACTACGATTCCAAAAATTATAGTTAGTCTTGTAAGTGACACGCTTCGATTAATTTGATTTGTCTTTTTCCTCAATGTTGTAATGTAGGCTTTTGGTCACGAGCTTAAACAAAAGGAGATATGGATGTATTCGGCCAATTTTGAAAAATTAATATCTCAACCCAAGTCTACAAGTTAAGAACCTTAATAGGAAATGCTAAGATACACTTGCCCTAGTTTCGCTAGCAATGATTGCTTAAGATAAATCAATTTCTTCAATCAAAAGAGCTTCATTAAAGGTAGTATAATGTGTAAGATCATAGAATTAGAGTTATATTCCTTTGGGCATGAAACTTCTTACACAGGTTTGTGCTTAAAAGATATTGGGAAAACTCAAATCTTTTATCTTAGAATTCATGGACATAGCTTTCAAAAGATATTCAGGTCTTAAGCCCTTTTTAGCTACCCCTTGAGATGCAATCACCTTAGTTTTGTTTTCTTCTCTTTTTTCTTTCTTTCTTTTTCTTTTTTTTTTCCTTTCTTTTTTTTTCTCTTCTTTTCCTTTTTTTCTTCTTTTTTCCAAGGTGATTGCCCTTTACATATATGAGTTTCCATTTAAGGAGATTCAAAGCCCTAGAAACATGAGTTCAACTTATGTAAGCTTGGTGAAGTTTACAAGGCTTTAAAGTGTTTGAGAAGAGTCTATGGGCTTGAAGTATTTGAATGAGAGTATGGGCTTAAGTGAGGTATGAAGCTTTTCTTCATTTTAAAGAAACAAGTTATCTATGACAATTATTGCTTAGGAATTGGCATGATTGAAGTAAGCATAAGTTAGCCGTTTTCTCCAAAATCAATGGCCTTAACCTCCTGATTGCCCCACTATAGGGTGGTTTTTAACAGGGTTTATTTTTTTAAGAAAAATCCCTAAAAGACTCAAATGGGTTATCAAGGGGTTAAAGTGCTTAAGGTAACAAAATCGATGCCTATCATCCTTTCAATTTATGTGTCACATGCAAGATTGACCTCTTTTAAGGAACAAGCCTTATCCTCACTTTCCATGTCTCTCAACTCTTATGAGTGTTTTTAGGATCAATGTTTGGGATCATGGCTTGCCTCTCATCGTTCTAAATTCTTCAAATAATGAGATATTTTCCGTTAGAAAGACTTGAAAGCATTTTATTTGTTAGCCCCTATTTGCTCCAATTTCATTTGATAAGACTAGATATTCTATGATGCCCTGATGAGTCACATGCTCCCTTTATCTTTGAAAGATAACCCCTTTGACTTAATTAATTACCCCATTTATTATGCCCTAACCTAAGCTCATCACAATTATTAGTGGAATAATTCATAATGGAGATAAACTTTATTATTGGTTTCAAGGCTGGAGTAAGTAGGCCAATTTTGTAGATTGAGTGTTTAGGTCCTTTTTGGCTTAGAAAGGATTGATATGGATGAACAAAACCTAAAGTAAAGTCAATAGGCTTCATGTTTGGATCTTTTCTAGCTTGTATTGTATTGAAGTAAGCGAGAAGATCTATTGTTTACATTTAGGCTTTTGTGTCTTGGGCTTTTGAAAGGTTTGGTAATAGGCTTCTCTTCAAGGATTGTGTTTGGTTTAGGCTTTTCTAAGGGGAATCAAGAGTTGTATCCATTCCAGGGATGGCTAAATGGGCAATGTCTCCACTATTTTCAATTATCAATTTCTAATGTACTTTACCCTTTTGCCCTTAGTATTAAGTTTAACTCATAGGCCACACAGCACTTTGGGCTCAAAATGAGTGACCATTAGGATTAAGCTTGGGCTAGAGTTGTGGTTGTCAATTGTCTTAGCTTCAAAAATGAATAGTTGTGGCCCTCAACAATGGGCTTAAATGCTCAAAAGTAACAACTCAAAGTCTGTAAAAGCCTATGCTCATTAGAAAATTTTTTCTTTAAAAACCTTATGATTTTTTCTTTCTTTTTTTTTTTCAAAAACTTTATTTAAAAACACTTATATTACAAACTGAATCACCAGCTTCTCCTTAATTTATTGGACGAACTAGAAAGTTAAAAGATCAATGAGGATGAGTGGCTATCTTACAAGATTAACGACTAAAGGTAGTGACTTATTTACAACTAAAACTCTTGAACACCTTAAAGGATGCTGAAGAGAACCTATGCTATAGATAACTGGATTGCTAACATTACCTAAAAAATAGAAAAACCCAATTACAAAGATGACAAAGCTATAAAAGGATAATTGACAGTTAAAGGGTGATAATTTTACAAGAGAAGTGCCTAATGTTACAAAATGATGATTAGGAGATGCTTTAAGGATGATGACTATTTATTAATTAAGGGTAACAAATATTTACAAGTCTGAAGATTATTATTATTTTTATTTAATTTTATATACACGTATGTTATTGTACAATATTTCCAATGTAGATAAGCAACACCAAATAATAATAGATAGTTAATATACAATAAAAATCCACACATGTAAATGCCGAGATGGCAATTAGATAGTAGTGTAATAATTTATTTTTAAAAAAATTAGAGTTACAACTTTATTAAAATCAGTTGAGTACAAATGGACTAAACCCTTTTGACGTGGACAAAACGTAGAGAAAATTTTATGAAAGCAAAATATCTTTTAATAGTTTATAGGGGAAATCTTTTTTTACATAAAAAAAATACATGAAAAAGATCATACAACCACTATGTCACTTGGGAATATAATAAAATTGCAACTCCTTGCTCATGATTTTTTTTTCTTGAAAATGTCGTACTAATATGCATTTACTTGCCTACAAAAAATTTTAATACAACTTAGTAGCTTTGATCTTAAATCTTGTTGTACCACTTTTTATTTATAAAATTATTAGAAAAAGAGAAGCAATACATGATACCTATATTATAGGATAATACATGGGCAATCATATAATACAAAAGGAAAACATATCTAAGATAACAATATACATACAATAAAGTATAGTATAAACTTGATGCAATATACTATATACACATATAATGCAATAGGATCGATAACTAATAAATCATATGAACGGAATTATTATAAATTCGCTGTCAACATTCTTACACACTTATACATATAAGTGAATGAATTTTTAAAATAATTTTTTTTTAAATGAAACTCATCAACACTTATATATAAGTGCATTAATTTGTTGGGTTTTTCTTTTTTGAAAATAGAGACCCAATTGATCAAAGGTTATAATAATTTTTTGGTTCCTATAACTAAAAAATTACTAATCCCTATTTATTTAAGATAATGTAAGAAAGTATGATCTATGAGTCTTAGGCTCTGTAATCTCAAGCATTCTTAGAGAAATGCCTAATGTGTTATATTGAAGCATAAGTAGGTATGTCTATCACTGCCAGACGGAGGTAAAGACTCTAGCGACCTAAGGGTTATACAATAGAATCCTAAGTTCCTAAAATGGTTTAAGTTCAACCATATCTAAGCGCATGCATATGATTCTTGAAAAAAAAAAAATAATCCTCCTAAATCCCCAAGATAGGGCACATTGGGCTAGCCTCTTTCTAGTAGACCAACATCAATAAAACCTAGTTAGTATAACTATTTATAGTAATATACAATAAAAATAAAAATAAAACTGAAGACCCATTAATTAATTTTCTAAAATTCTTACATGGATAGCTTATTGAGCATCCTTGGTGAAGCGTTAATTCTATCAAACCCTATTTTTTTTTTTTTAATTTAACCTATATTAAGCAAAGTCCGCTTAATATAAATTATTCGACATAAAATTAAGGAAAAGCATTTTTTTTTTGAAAAAAAATGTTAAAAAATAACATAGAGTTGCCAACCAATTAAACTAGTAAAAAAAATTAAATAAGGGTTTTTGGGTGGAAAAACTCTAATTTAGCAACTAATCTATGAATTTTTTTAAAAAATTATTTTTTTTAGAAAATTTAAATTTGGGGACTAATCTATTAAGATTAGGGAAACCTTAGTTTAACAACTAGTTTGTGAATTTTCTAAAAAAATTAATTTTTTCACAAAAATTTAACTAGAAAATCTAAATTTAGAGATTAACTTATTAAGACCAAATTACCATATAAAAAAAAAACTAATGGGCTTTTATTTTTTGTAACTTTAAAAAAAAAATGGGAAATCAGATGTGAAAATGCAGAAAAATGATTTTTTAAAAAAAATTTTATTGCAAAATTTCCTAAAAAAAGAAAATAAAATAAAATATTTTATAAATTTTACAATTACTTCATAGTTGCCTAAGTACCTACTAATTGAAATCAAACCGATTGTAGCTTTAACTCTTCTAGAAAAGATTTAGTGGGTTAACAAATTTTATTTATGAAAACAAACTACGTTTATGTTTTTTAACCAATTTATTTTTTGTCAAGAAAAATCCTAAAAAAGAAAACCTAATTTTCATTGTCCAATTTCAAAAAACCTTAACTTGAAAAATCAAATTTAAGTTTTATTTAGAGAAAAACTTTTCCTATGTGATAAAAATTTATAAAAAAACTTTAAAGTACCTAAATGCAATTTTCTATGAAATACACAATTAATGTGGAAAATATGCATAAGGTGTCTAAACCATAGAAAAGATTCAAAATCATAAAAAAAATGTCTAAGTTATGGCAAAGATACCTAACTATGGAAAATATGTCTAAATCATGAAAAAAAAAATTCCTAACTATAGAAAATATGCCTAATTTTTTTAAAAATACAATTTTTATAAAAAATTGTTAAAATATGTAGCTTTAATGTTGAACATACGAATTCTATCCTAATGATCCTAAGATATGCAACCTAGATACAAATCTTATCCTAAAAATATGAATCTTGAGAAAATATGCAATTATGCCCTAAAAATGCAACTTTTTTGTAAAAATATGCATTAATATTAAAAATTCAGATTTTATGACAATTCACAATTTTTTTAAGAAAATTCAATTTTTATTAAACATGCTTAGAAAGTGCTTCTTGTAATAAATATGCAATACATGTAAAAATTATTATTACATGATGAATAACATAGAGACTTGCAAAAGAACTCACTTTAGTACCTATTTAGTACGAAGAAACTAATTTTTTTTAAAGTCAAGAAAACCATAATAAAACTAACGATACTAAAAAAAAAAAAAAAATACAAATAAACCCCTACATGAAAATAAGTTAGTATTCTAAAAAAAACCATGAAACTAAATTATTAAAACCGTAAAACCTACAATAAAGAAAAGGCAAACAGAGTTAATATAGGCAATGACTTACAATAAAATTTTTAGAATTATTATAAATCCTAAATAATTAAAACCAAGACAATAATAAATAAATAACCCCAACACCAATTTACTAGACTTGCAAGTATGGATCAGGTTCGGCCCAAACATGGTCAAATCTGGGCAAGATGGTTTGGGTCATGTAGCATCCAATCAAACACCTCACGCAACAATAGAAATTACTCCATTCAAAATGATTTACTCACCAATGTGAAAGGGAAATCAAAATTTTATGATTAAACAATTATCAATAGGATGTTTAAACACCATGCCTTAAGATTTCATGATGTTTTTGAGTGGTTTTGAATTTGAGCAGTGGTTCTTTGCCAACATCTAGCTCCCGGTTCCAATCGTGAGGGTAGATGTTGGTTAGATTATTAGGGTTATGTTTGTCGCGTATAGTAATGGTGGATGGCTTATGCGTTATAGGCTGTAGTGCTATTGCGTATGTAGATGGGCAAGAGAGGGAATAGGATAGTAGTCGTGGTTGGGGATCGAATGGTGTGATAGCCTACTTGTGTAGGTTTAGGTGGTTCATCATCTAGATGTGTATTGAAAGGGGGTGAGAGATAGTAAGGGTCAAGGGTAGACGAGAGGAAGTGAACGTCGAGAGAGAAGATGTGTCGGGGGCTGCTTGGTGTTGGGTATGGCTATTGAGTTGTAGTGTTAATCGTGTTTGAGAGAGTTTGGCATTGATAGTCGCCGCTAGGTATATCAAGGGTGGTTATGGGGTGTAGTGGTTGAATGGCATATGCTGTAGCTTTGTGTTTGCTACTGACGGTAGTTGGGGCATTTGATTGTGCAAGCATGCTTCTGGTGTTATCATACATGGATTGGGGGTTATAAGTTCGTGCAAAGTAGTTGTTGCAAATGGATGAATGACTAATGGTATGCTATGATTGTAGTTTATCAACGTTAGGGCACTATTGTAATATTCCGTTTAGGTTGCTATTGTATTGACAATAAGGATTGGATGCATCTGTCAATGGTGTTTGATGAGGCCATGACTACTGTGAAGGTGCTAGTCGAGGGTTAGGGTTGAACATAGTGGGTTGTCAATAGGGGCTATTGCAGTTATGATGATGGGTCAAGAAGTTAGGGGTTGAAGATGGTAGAGGGTGGCTAATTATAGAGGCTCCATTGAAGATTCATGAATGATTCTCGAACTTAAATATATAGAATTGTAGTGGATTAATTCAAATCGGATTTTTAGTGAATATCAAACCTTAAACTTTGATTTTCTTGATTCATTCTTATCAATTTCTAACACAAATCTTTATCTTAAATAAATATTCAAGAAATTTCTTTGTAGATTTACAAAAATATTGATTAAAATTAATCAAATTAGGTTAGATTTGATGAGAAACTATTACACCCTCTCTTCTACAAAAATATTGATTAAAATGAATCAAATTAGCTTGGGATTGAGCTGTATCATACTTCTATTGGTATTTATCTTCATCAACACAAGTTTTTACTTAACATTCTTGAGGATGCCAGTCTTACCAGTTGTAAAGCAGCCACACAACCTTTTCTTGCTCACTTGTGACTTGATCACACATCAAGAGTACCCTTGGTCGATCCCTCTATCTTCAAATGATTGTTATACTTAACAATCATGCAACCAAACATTTCTTTCCCCATTCAATAGCTCAACCAATTTGTTGGCTCTCTTAGAACCCCATACTTGCAAGTAGCACTTCATATGCTTCATTACTTGAAAGGTAGTGCGGATAGTGGTATTTTTTATTTAGCTTCATATTCTCTACAGCTTCATGGATATTCTTATGCAAATTGGGGATCTTGTCGTGTTGATCAGAAATCTTTGCCGGTTTACTATGTATTTCTTGGTTCTTCCCTTATATGTTGGAAAACAAAAAGATAAGATACCATTTCTATTTCCTCAACCGAAGCAGAATACCATAGTATTGCTTTTACCGTTAGGGAACTTCCCTGGTTGTCTTTCATTTTATAGGCTCTTCGTGTTCCTGTCCCCTTACCAATTGGACCCTTCACTAATAGTAAATCTACTTGCATGCTTACTAATAATCCATGCTTCCATAGTAAGACAAAGCACATTGATCTCGATGTTCATTTTACCTACATCACAATTCTACTAGGTTTCTTCACCTCCATCATATTTCTTCCACTTTGCAACTTGTTGATACCATGACTAAGATTTCTTCTCCACATCTATTGCATCATTTCTTGAGCAAGTTAGGGCTTTCAGCTCATCTAACTTAAGAGAGATTTTGTATATATGTATCATTTACACTTACATTTTATATATGTGTACAATTGGGTAGCTTTAGGATATCTATGCTATACGTGTCATAACAAGGGAGTATAAATACTCCTTACGTGTATTGTTTAGTTAGTTAGTGAATTCATTTTCTATTATTCATATGCCTCTTCTTTTCCTTTCTTTCTCTACCATATGCTCATGGCAACTAATCGAGAATTCCAAATCTGGTTCTTCTATACATTCAAATCATATTATATACAATTTATAAGATTAGATTTGAAATTCAAAATGATGTAGTTTGGTATTATAAATATTAATTTTTTAATAAAATAAATTAGATTTTATTTTTTAATTATATTATGATAATAGTTAAAAAAATTAATTATAGTATCTAAGAACCATATAAAAATGATATTGGAACTAAATTGAATTCATTTAAATTAACTATTAGAATGTTGGAGGAAATGGTGAAGGAAACTAAAGAAAAGAGAGAAAGAAGCGTAGGAGAGAGGAAGGATTTTGATAAAGAAACTAATATTGCTGTTGGGCTTATGCTTCCAACTTATATGTGGGCTTGTAATTATTAATAAATAATAAAAGAAAACATAAAAAGAAACCCCCTAAGATATATATATATATATATATATATATATATTGGAAGATTAAATAAAAATTAGTATGGTAGAAAAAGAAAAGGAAAAGAAATCAATCAAGCAACCATAAGAAATTAAAAAGAGAAGGAAGATTTGTAATATCAAAAATAAGAAAAGGACAAACAAAAGTCCAAGTAAATTAGATAGGTGCTTTTTGGTTTCTTGTTCGTAACTTTCGATTTCAATAGTGAAACTTATGTAATGGTACAATTTTGAATTCATAATCAAATCGCTTGTTAAATCCTGATTGTGATGAAACTTAGGTCATTAGATTCGTAGCATAGAGCTCTAAAAAATTATTATTTCTATTCTAGTAAATAATTCTCAATTATTCAAGTTGAATTTGTGTTTTTGCAATTTCACATATTTGGTTTATATTGTAATTTTGTCAAGATCTACCATTTATGATGAAAATTGTTTATCTACTTGTATAACTAATGAAAAGATACTTTGTAATCCCATTATTATTGATAGAGGAAAATTTTGTATTGTCTAATCCCATGGTTTTTTCCCATATTATGGTCTTTCACATTAAATCCCGGTATTCTTTATTGTTTATTTTCAATTTATTATTATTATTTTCTTAGCAAATGGTATCAGAGCCTGGATTGAAAAAAAAAATATTATTGGTTTTTTTTTTTATGTTGCAATCATGGCAAAAGCATTAAGCTTCATGATAAAATTAAATTTATCAAATTATTTAATTTGGAAGTTGATGATGGAATACCTTCTATATTGCAAAGATCTGTATGCACTGTTAGGTGATGATAATATGAAGCCTAAGGATAAATCTAATCAAGATTGGATGATTACATGTAGAAAAACTATTGGTTATATTCAACAATAGGTAGATCATAGTGTTTATCATCTTGTTGCTTAGGAAACTAGAGCAAATACTTTGTAAAGGAAATTGGAATCCATGTATGAAAGGTAAACTACCTTGAATAAAACCTCTATAATTAGGAGAGTGGCAAATTTGAAGTATAAGGATGAATCAAATATGATAGATCACTTGAATTATTTTCAAGGTCTTATAAATTAGTTGACTACCATGAAGCTAAGCTTAATGATGAGATTTGGGCACTATGACATGTGGGCATTATTATTATTGAATTCACTACCAAATAGTTTGGAGATACTAGTAATGTCTATTAGTAATTTTACTCTAGAAGGAAAGCTCACATTTACAACAGTGAAAGATAGCTTGATGAATGAATAAGCTAGAAGAAAAGAGAAAGGTATTAACTATGAAACTGAGTCATTGTTACTAATAAATAGGAAAGATGTAGGGAAGTAAGTCAAAAGGTTCATATGATAAATCTGATATATTTGATAAATCTAGGGGAAGGTCTAACTTAAGAAGAAGAAATATTAAATATTATTATTAGGACAAACGTATTTTTTACTCGCGATTTTAACAACCATGGTTGTAAGCTCATTCTCAAATATGTTAAACATGTTCTAGATATTCACCTAAACTACATATCTATACAAAAGCTTGATAATGAAGGATACAATAGCTATTTTAATGAAGGTAAATGAAAGCTTACCAATGATTCTCTGATTGTAGGTAAAAGGAAAAAGAGTGATACCCTTTACTTAATGACAGCAAAGTTAAGTAATGGAGAGGTGAATATGATTGATAAATCATCCATTAAACTTTGGTATAAATAGCTTGCTCATATGAGCGAAAAAGGACTGCAACAACTTGCTAATAAACAACTTCTCCCTAATATGAAAGGTACTCCTCTGAAAACTAATATTGATTGCTTTGCTAGTAAGTAACATATGGTTGCATTTCATATATATCCACTTCCTAAGAAATCTCATACTAATGTATGCTACATGAAAGATTAAACAGTTGGTGGTGCACCTTATTTTGTGACTTTTATTAATGATCACTCTAGAAAGTTGTAGACCTTTGCATTGAGATTGAAAGATCAACTTTTGGATGTGTTTAAGCAATTCCATACTATAGTAGAGAGGGAAATAAGTAGATGTTTGAAATGCGTCTAAGCAAATAATGGAGGTGAATATAGAGATCCATTTGAGGACTATTGTAGAACCCATGGTATTAAACTTGACAAGACAGTGCTAAAGACTTCATAACAGAATGGTATCACTAAAAGGATGAACTGCACTATTATAGAGAGAGTTGAGTGCATGTTATCTCATGCCAAGTTGTCTAAATTATTCTGGGAAGAAGTAATGAGAATAGCAATTCACTTAATTAACCTATCTCCTTCTTACAATCTGGATGGTGATATCTTAGAGAGAGTATGGATAAGTAAAGATGTTTCTTATGACCATCTACAAGTATTTAGTTATAAGGCATTTATATACATTTTCAAGGATGAAAGAGGTAGACTTAATGCAAATTGAAAGCAATGTATTTCTCTAGGTTATGTGTATGATGAATATGGGTATAGACTATGGGATCCAATAGAAAAGAAAATTGTTAGAAGTAGAGATGTAGTATTCTTAGAATATCAAATTATTGAAGATGTGGAGAAGTTAGAGAAAACTAAATTCTTATATGAGATCACTATTGATGTAGATGCAGTATCCATACCTAAAGATTTTACTAATGATGGGGGAAAATTGGAAGATTCTGTTAAACATGAGATAACACCCCAAGAACCTTATCAGTACATAGAATTGAAGAGATCTTCAAGAGAATGAAGACCATCAACTAAATACAATCCACATGAATATGTGATGCTAACAAATGGAGGAGAGTTAGAATGTTATAAGGAGGCTATGTTACATGAGTAGAAGAAAGAATGGGTAAAAGCCATGCAAGAAGAGATGAAATCCTTATATGAGAATCAAACTATGGATTTAGTTGAATTGCCTAAGGGTAAGTGGCCTTTGAAAAACAAATGAGTGTATAAGTTAGAGACTTAGTTAACAACTAAGGTACAAGGTAAGATTGGTTGTGAAGGGATTTAGTCAAAAGAAAGGTATTAACTTTAATGAAATTTTCTTACCAATGGTGAAGATGTCTTCCATTCGTGTAATTCTTAAGATTGCTACCAATTTAAATTTAGATATTGAATGGTTAGATGTGAAGATATCATTCCTTCATGGTGACTTGGAATTACATGGAGCATTATGAAGGGTTTAATGTCAAGGGTAAGGAGCACCTAGTTTGCAAATTGAAGAAGAGCTTGTATGGACTGAAACAAGCTCTAAGATAGTAGTATAAGAAATTTGACTCTTTCATGATTAACCAAGGATATACTAAGACTATAGCAGATCATTGTGTCTTTATAAAAAATTTTGATAATAGTGAGTTTATTATTCTTTATTATATGTGGATTGTATGCTGATTGTTGGCCATGATACAAAGAACATTCTAGATTTGAATACTGGATTGAGTAAGTCTTTTGCTATGAAAGTTCTAGGACCTATGCACAAAATTCTTAACATGAGAATTATACATGATAGCAAGAGCCAGAAATTATGGTTATCACAAGAGAGATAACTAGAGAAGGTATTAGAAAGATTCAACACAAGCAAGGCAAAACCTATCTATTCTCCACTTGCAAGTCACTTCAAACTTAGTTTTCAGTAATGTTTTTAGAGTAAGGCAAACAAAGAAGACATCAAGAAGATATCATATTATAATGCCTCAAGCCAAAAGTAGTGAACAACCAAGCCAACAAATACTAATAGGCCCATTTCAACTACTTGGCCTAAAAGCTTTAAGCTTATGTTAATAAGATGTTCACAACAATGACCTTATAAACTAATGCTATAACCTCCCACAATCCGTGTAGGACACTTAACCATGGGGTCTCATAATCTCTCCCCCTTAAACAAGCGACATCCTAGTCATAAGACCTTACAACTGGGCCCAAATCTTCCCCCATTTTCAATGTATGATTCGAGTCACCCATTACCTATGGGTCATTCTAAAAGAATGCAAGGAGTTACACCCCGGTGATACCCCTTACCTTCCTCTAACCTCTTCTTTAAATTAGAGCTAGATCTGAATCATCCACTTGCTGGTACAGGGTCTACTCTGATACCATTTGTAACGCCTAGGCTAAAAATAATGAATAGCTAAGCCAAAAAACTCTAAGGAGCCCATTTCAACAACTTGGCCCAAAAGTTTCAAGCTTATGTTAATAAGGTGTTCATAACCACAACCTTATAAACTAGTACCATAATCTTCTGTAATCCATGTGGGATACTTAACCATAAGGTCTCACATAAATATTCTAACCCTACTTAAAGCTAATGGAAAAAACAATGTCATCTCAACGAAAACCCATTCCCTCTAGTTAACTTCCCATCCAAACTCCTTTTGTTAGTAAAAAAAAAAAAAAAAGACATTAAAACCTACAAAATCTCTTGAAGATGAAGTTCTTAATTAAAGTGCCTAGTTAATCACAAAAGGACAGCAAAAATGTTGACACTCAAAAGTAGCCTACATCATAAAGAGCCTCTTATAGAGGTTCGATTTTACATAATATTTCAAATGCTTATGTAGCTCACTTTCTCTTATATGAATGAATTGAAGAAGATAAGCATCAAATGGCCACAAATCAACTATCTTTTAAAAGTCTTCTAGAGCAAATGAAGGAAATGGAACATATTCAAATTAAAGCAGGTATATGAATTATCTCTATTCTACAAGATATAAAGCAGCAATTACATAAAACATGGAAAAAATCCTTACAAATCAAACTATATGATCAGTCCTTAGGATACAAATAGTTGTATATAAAACTAAGGTATCTTTGGCGTTTTATATCGAATTTCACCATGATTACAATGGGCTTTAGCTACTTTACTATCACTTTTGGCTCTAAGGAGGACCTCAATAGAATTATTCAAGATAAGCCATGGTTCATTGACAACTACTTTTTAATTATTAAAAAATGGGAGCCAAACTTCAAAATATCTACTACCACATATAATTTAATGGCAATTTAGATGCCTATACCAAAGCTACCCTTAGAATATTATGACCCACAAATACTTTGAATTATAAGTGAGACCATTGGCATAGCTTTTTTGCTCGATACTTTCACATTCAATGTTAAGCAAGATAGATTCGCAAGGTTTTGCATTCAAGTAAACTTTGCCTCTTCTCCATTTGGTAATACTAGAAAAAATCACTTATATAGTACAATATGAAGGGATAAAGAATTTTTGCTTACACTATCGCTGTATAGGTCACATTTCTCTCTCTTGCCATGCATAATAGAAGGAACAAACTTGCATAGACAATTTAGAAAAGGTTACTTTTGATCTAGTAATGCATGTTGACAATAATGATTATGATGGGAATCAGGCTACCCGACCTCTGACACGTAGCCAAGCTCGAAGACTAGAGGAGTTAGCATGACAAATCTTTCTGTTCCAACCAACCCTTGCTAAGGTCGAGTACTTCCTTGCCAAGTCACCCTTTATGTGGTGTCGTACGACCGCCTATTTTTTTACAGTATACTGAGTTGTTGATTACTCTCTAGTGCCGAACCAACCAATTACTCGGTATCTTCCTTACCGAAAAGCCTAGAGAGAGAGTCTAAACTGACTAACCTATCTTTGCTCAGACAAGCCCATTTGTTAGTACTTTTTGTTCGCATCTTCTAACGACCTCGGCAATGTAGCATCACCATGTGTATAGTATCATGTGCAAAATCTATTGCACCAATGATTGTTTTTCTTACATATTAATTTTTACCTTTTTGTACCTTGTATATTATTTCCTTAAGAAATACCCTTTTTGTCTTTTCTTTTTTAGGAAGGTTGCCCTAACTTATAGGTATAAATACCCTTGTACTTATAATTGTGACAATATTAGATCATTCTTAATATACACTCTTTGAGTACTCTTTCTTCTTTGCGTAAACACTGTTTGTTTGCTCTCGACATCACTCTTATCATTTCCTTTAAGCAAGGTTAGGTGGTGAGTAACCTCACTAAACCAATTCATGCATCATATCAAATTGAGTCATAAGTCCTTAGAAGTTCCATTGGTGCATCATATCCTCTGGATCTGTTCGTAGGTTTTTCTTATTGTTTCATTCTTCATTTTTACCCTTTCGCTCTTTTCCCTAGTAATCCTTTCTGAGCTTTTTATAAGCTTAGGCCCATCTAGCAACCATCCTTATCTGTTCTTGGTCACGGTTTGTAACATCTTGGTATTAGAGCAGAGGTTTTGTGTGAACTATAGTTAGCTCTTCTTGAAGTTCGGTTGTACTCTATTTTGGCATATATGAAACAGAGCAAGTTACTTTGTTCAATTGACTATTGTGTTCTTAACTGTTAATTTTCTGAAGTGTTTGTTTAAGCTTTGAATCTGTGAGGAAAAATAATAGACCCAAATATGAATGTTAGTACTGGTGATGACAATGGAGTTGTCCACCATAAACGACAATCTCAAGTAACTCCCAAAAGCACTGACGAGAGACTTGATGAGGTAGCTAACCTCTTAGTAGATTTGACTTGAGATGTTCATGCGTTGTCTTGCCGACCTACTGAGGCTATACAAAACACTCTACAAGCTGCTCAACCTGTTAGAGGTCAGAACCTAGCTTGACCTATTCAAGCTGGAGCAATTAACAAAAAAGTAAGTCGAAGGATAGACTTAAGAGAGCTTGATAAAGAGGAAGAGGAGTGCGTATAAATCCCTAAAGCATCCAACCATGTGAAGCTTCGGATTATGAGTTTCAATGGATCTAAGAATGTTGATGAGTATCTGAATTTGGAAGAGAAGGTAGAGCATGTGTTTGATTACTATCAATATAAGGATTATGAGAAAGTGAGAATTGTTGCTATTAAGTTCTCTAGATATGCTGCCATGTAGTAGAAGAATTTTCAGGCCATGAGATGATGAGAGGGGTATTGAGAGATTAACACTTGGCTCGAGATGAAGAGAGTACTTAGAAATAAGTTCGTACCGAAAACCTATCTCCAAGATTCTTTCACTCTGCTTTAGGAGCTGAGACAAAGAGGCCAAATAGTTGACGAGTATGTTTAAGAATTTCAAATGCTTATGATATATTGCGAAGTAGAGGAACCACTAGCTCGAACAGTCTTAAGGTTTGTTACCGGTTTGAGAGGATACATTCAAGACACTATGGAGCTCCAACGATTTAACACCCTAGATGAGGCTATTAAGATTGCCCAGCAATTAAAGAAGCAAAGAAGGAGCCGAGCACCAGCGAGGGTGCCAACTAGCTGACTTAGACAAGTAAGTCACCGAGCCCAGTCGAGTATAAAGCCGAGCAGAATAACCAACCTAATGGTGACATGCTAACCCAAACATATGAGAAGGGGTAAGGGTCTGGCAGAAAGACTAGCCAGATCAAGTGCTTTAAGTGCCAAGGTTCAGATACATGGCTACTCAGTACTTGAATCGACAGACGATGGTCATCAAGGGAGACATCCCGAAGCTTGAATTAGAGAGTACGAATGAGGAACTCGAAGAGGAGGAGGTTCTTGCTAAGAAACAACTTATTAAGGAGGATGTATTTGCTGAGAACTTGGACCAGTTACTTATAGTTATTTGACGCACTATGAGCATAGAACCCTCACAAGAGGAGGAGTAAAGAGAGAATCTGTTTCATACAACCTGTAAGGTAAATGATTAAGTGTGTGCCCTCATCGTAGTTAGTAGAAGTTGCACCAATGTGGCATGAACTGATCTTTATTTCAAAACTAAAATTGCTGACTGTTGCATACCCAAAGTCGTACAAGTTAAACTGGTTAAGTGAGAAGGAAGCATCATACGTCACTCAATAAATACTACTGTCGATCACTATTAGGAACTACTCTAACCAGATTCTCTGCAACATCTTACCCATGCATGCTTCCTATGTGTTGTTAGGTAGGCTGTGGTTGTTTGATAGGAAGGTCACCTATGACGGCTATAGGAACACATACATGTTCAAGAAGGATGACCAAGAGATTGCACTAAACCCGATGCCGCCAAGAGAAGTCAATAAGTTGCAAACAAAACTTACTTACGGATCGAAGAAGGCTTTGGTGATGAGTAAAGCCAAGCTCCGAAAGGCCATCAATGTTGGTTAGGTAACTGTTGGAAATGAGGGGGTGAGGTAAGTTACCCCAAGAGATCAAGAAGTTGTTAGATAAACATGCCAACTTGTTTCCAAAACAATTACCTGAAGGGTTGCCCCTAACTCAAGGCATAGAGCATTGCATTGACTTAGTACCCGGTGCTGTACTACCGAATAAGCCAGCTTATCGGATGAATCTCGAGTAGGCTTCTGAACTCCAATGTTGAGTCAATAAGTTGCTGGAGAGAAGCTATGTAAGAGAGAATCTAAGCCCTTGTGCTATGCTTACACTTCTAGTGCCAAAGAAGGATGGAACCTAGCAGATGTATGTAAATGGCCAAGCTGTGAACAAAATTACGATCAAATATAGGTATCCATTCTTGAGGCTAGAAGACATGTTAGATTAACTGAGTGAAGCCAAGATTTTTAGCAAGATTGATCTTAAATCTGACTACCATCAAATCCATATAAGACCAAGCGATGAATGAAAGATTATGTTCAAGACTCGACATAAACTTTACAAGTAGATGGTCATGCCCTTTGGCTTGTCAAATGCCCTAAGTACTTTCATGAGATTAATGAACCATGTTTTGAGACATCTCATCAGGAAGTATGTAGTAGTGTACTTTGACGACATCCTAGTCTACAGTGCCAACATGCCGAGTTACTATAAACATCTCAAAGTAGTCCTAGATATCCTTCGTACCAAAAGATTATTTAGCAATCTAAAGAAAGGTTGCTTTTGCCAAGAGGAGGTAGTATTCTTAGGCTATATAATTAGTGGAGGAGGCTTATGAGTCGATGATGAAAAGATCTAAGCAATTGTCGAGTAGTCAACTCTTATTACTTATGCTGATGTGGGAAGTTTCCACAGACTGGCTTTGTTTTACAAAATATTCATCAAGAATTTTAGCACCCTTGCTGTGCTACTTACTAAACTAATGAAGAAAAACACCAACTTCCGAAGGAGAGAAAGGGAGGAGAGGAGCTTTGTCGAGGTAAAAGAAAGGTTGACCTTCACCCCAGTGTTAGTAATAACCAACTTTGACAAAATTTTTGAGCTAAAATACATCGCATCGGGCATTAAAATAGGCGCTATCCTAATGCAAAAAGGCCAACCAATTGCCTTCCACAATGAAAAGCTTTGAAGACCCTAATTGAATTATTCTATGTATGACAAGGAACTTTTAGCACTAATCTGAGCAATGCAAGTATAGCAACATTATTTACTATAAAGAGAATTTCTCATATATACTGATCATGAATCGTTGAGGTACATCTGCAGTTAGACCAAGTTATTGAAGTGGTAGGTGAGATGGGTTGAATTCCTTGAAGGATTTAATTTTGTGATAAAGTACAAGCAAGGAAAGAGCAATGTAGTTGCAAATGCTCTTTTGAGAAGATATGCGCTTTTATTAGAACTACAAACCAAGCTGTTTGGGTTTGCAAGTATCAAAGAACAGTACTTCGAGGATCCGCACTTTGGACCCATAATTTCGCGATGTGTCAATAGGAGGACAGTAGATGAATATCATATGGAGGATGGTTGCTTGTTTCAAGGCAAAAAATTATGCGTGTTGACTTGTTTACTGAGGGAGCTACTAATTAGGGAAGCCCACAGTGGAGGTCTCTTTAGACATTTTGGGGAAAGGAAGACCTATGAATTGATAAACGGCTGATTCTTTTGGCCAAGAATGAGGAAAGATATGCACGGAGTTGTCGAAAGCTATGGTATGTGCAAGAAGGCCAAGTGCCAAGCCGAGCAAGGGAAAGCAATGCCCCTACCTATCCTAATGAGGTCATGGACTAAATTAAGCATGGACTTTGTTCTCGAACTGCTGCGAACCGCCCAAGGCAAAGATTCTATAATGGTCATTGTGGATTGATTCAATAAGATGGCAAACTTTGTGCCTTACACCAAGACTAACAACGCTTCAACTATTACTTCTCTATTCTTGTAGGAGATTACGTAGATACATGGCATACCAAGAAGTGTAGTCTCTAATAGAAATCTGATATTCTTGAGCCATTTCTAGAGAATCCTATGGCGTTGGTTGGGAATCAAATTACTCTTCGGTACCTCATGTTACCCCTAAACTGATAGCCAAACAGAAGTGGTTAATCGTACTTTAGGATCACTGCTTCGAGCTACAGTAGGCAAGAACTTGGATAATTAGGATGTCTACCTGCCAATGGTCAAGTTTACCTATAACCAAACGGTACATGACACCACTAAGCAGACTCTTTTCAAGGTGGTCTATGGATTCAATCCCGAGTTGCTCCTTGACCACGCCCCTATACCAATACCCGTACAAGAGAACCCTAATGCAACGATCAGAGCACAATCCCTTTAGCACATCTATGACAAGGTTACTTGGCACATCAACCAAACTGCTAGAAGAATGCAAGAAAAGACCAAGGGTAGGTCAACAAACAATTTTAGATAGAAGACTTGATATGACTATACCTTAGCAAGGAATGGTTTCCGAATAAGAAGAAGAACAAATTATCTGCAAGAGTCGAAAGACCTTTCAAAATCCTTCAGAAAATCAATGATAATGCCTATAGGTTAGAATTACCTAAGGACTATAGGGTTTCTAACGCCTTCAACATTGCTGACCTCAGTCCATATCACCCTAATGGAGAACTAAGCGAACACAATTTGGATTTGATCCCAAATCTAGAACAACTCGGAGGGAATGATGGGAATCAAATTACCAGACCTCTAACCCGTAACCAAGCCTGAGTACTAGAGGGGCTGGCATAATGAATACTTCTATTCTAACCAACCCTTGTCGAAGCCAAGTACTTCCTTATCAAGTCAACCTTCAAGTCGTGCCGTATGACCGCCTATGTTTCTGCAATATGCCAAGTTGTTGATTACTCTCTAGTGCCGAGTCAACCAATTACTCGGCATCTTCCTTGTCGAAAAGCCGAGAGAGAAAGTTCGGACTGACTAAGCCATCCTTACTCGGATAAGCCTATCTGTTTGTACTTTTTGTCTACATCTTCTAACGACCTTACCAATGTAGCATCACCACATGTACAGTATCATGTGTAGAATCTGTTACACCAATGATTGTTTTTCTTGTATATTTATTTTTATCCTTTTGTATCTTATACATTATTTCCTTAGGAAATACCTTTTTTGTCTTTTCCTTTTTAGGAAGGTTGTCTTAACTTATAGGTATAAATACCCTTATACTTGTAACTATGACAACATCAAATCATTCTTAATATGCACTCTTTGAGTACTTTTTCTTCCTTGCATAAACACTATTTATTTACTCTTGGCATCACTCTTATCATTTCCCTTAAGCAAAGTTAGATGGCAAGTAACCTCATTGGACCAATTCGTGCGTCATATCGAACTACGCCGTGAGTCCTTAGAAGTTCTATTAGTGCATCATATCCTTTGGAACTGTTTGTGGGTTTTGCTTATTGTTTTATTCTTCATTTTACCCTTTCGCACTTTCCCCTATTAATTCTTTTCGAGCTTTTTGCAAGCTTAGACCCATCCAGCGACCAACCTTATCTATTCTTAATCATGGTTCGCAACAGATTGCATGCAAGATAAAAATCCTATAACTATTCATAACACTTGCACTAAAGAACAAGTAGCATCAAGCCTTGATCAACAAATTGAAAAAATATAGAGAAGTGTCACGAACACCATGCATGAACCTTAAAATGATAACTATGGCGAATGGACAATTATTTAAAGGAAAAAAAAAATAAAGAGTTCATCTAATTCTATTGACACAAAACTAGCAATGAGTAGGAAAATACACTTATAGAGCAATCATAACCTAAAGCCATCAAGATAAACTCCTAACTCCAAACAGTTTACTAACACCTCTTTATACCATGTGCCATCACCACAAAATGAATTTTCTACCAAATGGATCAAGAAGGCACCAAGGAGAGGTCACGAAATCCAATTAATGATTAAACTAGCTAGACATCTTTAAGGAAATCATAATGGCATCTCAAAGAATGACACTTAAACAATAGCAAATTGCTCATACTGGTAGCATGCAAACTATAACCAAGATATCAATTTTATCTATATTACAAGTTAAAGGAAAAGACCTACTGGTATAAAAAATTTGGCTAGGAAGCATAACCTTGATGGATAGAAAAGTACTATCAACATTCAATATCAATGTCGTAGATCTCAACTCTGAGATGCCCTTGGTAGACCAAAGTTATTGAATAATGAGCCGTATCCCCAACCACCAGCTAGAGAGAGTATTGATCTACATAGAAGATCAACTAAGAGAAATTCAACCCTCTCACTAAGTTCTTGGAAGGAGCAATCACACTAATAAGAGTAAGGCAAACAATTCAAATGAAGAGGAGAATACATGGTCCTTATTGTAGTAGCAACACCCTTAGAGGAGCTCCACCATTAAAACAAATGAAGAGATGAGAAAAGGCACTTGACGTTATGATGTGGATCAGAGCCAAGAGTAGATAAAGCTAGTCATGAGGATGGGTCCAAGCTTGCTGAAAGCTTGAAATGAGTGTTGGAATACGTATAAGTGAATAGGGAAAGAAAGAAAAGTAAGCAAACCTACGAACAACTCTTAAGGATATGACGTACCAATGGAACTTTTGAGGACTCATGACACAACTTAATATGATACGTGAGTTAGTCCAGTGAGGTTATTCGCTACTTAGCTTTGCATAAGTATTAGGATAAGAGTGAAGAAAGAGCAAATAAGTTAACGAAAGCAATATTCACAAAGGGAAATATTAATATGTTAATGATGATGAGATCATGTGGCTATATGTACAGTAGGTATTTATACCCGAGAAATTATGACAACTTGCCTGAAAATGGAAAAGACAAAAAGGGTAATGTCTCAAAGAAGTAATGTACAAGGAATACAAAAGGATAAAAATAAATATTTACGGAAAACAATGATTAAGTGTAATAGATTCTCTAAGTAGGCCTAGATACATGGCAGCATTGTATTGGAAATGCCCTTACAAGATGCAAACAAATTAGCATGATCAGGATAGGTAGCTAAGCAAGGGTGCCATGTAAAGGTAGACTCATTCGAGAAGGAGGGGCTAAGGACTCTAGTGGGATCTCTTGGCCTCTCATCATTAATGTTGCCAAGCCATAGGTTGGTTCGGACATGTTGGGTAAGAGTGAGTGAGAGGGTTAGTCTGTCAATAGAGCAATCATCCATTCGGCAAATAATTTTCAAGAGACGTAAAGTCACTTAGCTCGGCTTTAGGAATTGGTTGTAGCCATGGTTAGTTCAGCCTCGGTAGGAGTTGGTTGGAGCAAGAGAACTTACCGTATTATACCTTCAAGGCCTTGAGCTTGGCTACGAGTTAGGGGTCTAATAGCTTGATTCTTATCATTCCCTCCTGATTGATTTAGATTTAGGATCAAATCCGGCTAGTCCTCATTCAATATTCCTTTGGGGTGATAAGGGCAGAAGTCAGCAATGTTAAAAGTTTTGAAAACCCCATAATCGTTAGGTAGCTCTTACCTATAGGCATTGTCATTGACTTTTTGTAAGATTTTAAACAGGCCTTTAGCTTAGGTAAACAACTTGTTCTTTCTTCTATTCGAGAACCTCTCCTTACTTAAGTGTAACTACATTAGGTCTCCAGGCTAAAACTATGCTGACTTCCTCCCCTTGGCTCTTTCTCTCATTTTTTTAGTAGCTTAATCAATCTGACAAGTAACTTTCTTGTAGATGTATTATAGGGACTGGGCTTAGGCTCTTGTGTCAAGACCCTCTTACTTAGAAAAGGGTATAGGGGAGTGATTGAGATTAAAACCATGGATGAGCTCGAAGGGGGTATGTTTGGTAGGGTCATGCTTCATTCAATTATAGGCGAATTCTACTATAAATAGATAGACATCCCAATCAGTTAAGTTCTTCCTTACTGCAGTTTAGAGTAGTGATCCTAAAGTACGATTGACCACCTTTGTTTAGCCATTAGTTTAAGGGTGACAGGAGGTGCTAAATAGTAGTTTAGTCCCCATCTGTTGCCACAGAGTTCTCCAAAAATGGCCTAAGAACTTTGGATCTCTAGCTAAGATTGCGCTTCTTGGCATACCATATAATCGAACAATTTCCTACGAAAAGAGAGAAGCAATAGCTGAAGCATCCTTAGTCTTAGAGCAAGGTACAAGGTATGCCATCTTACTAAATCTATCCACAATGACCATTATGGAATCTTTATCTTGGGCTATTCTTAGTAATTTGAGGACAAAGTCCATACTTAACTTAGTCTAGGGTTTGGTCAGGATAGGCAAAGGCATTACTTTCTCTTGCTCGACTCAACATTTAGTCCTCTTACATACAGCACAACCCTCAACAATTCGGTGACTCGACTAAAAGAATCATCCACTCAGCAACTCATATGTTCTTCTCTCTCCTAAAATGTCTAAAGAGTCCTTTACTATGGGCTTCTCTAATAAGTAACTCTCTAAATGAACAGGTCAGCATGCACAACTTTTTGCTTCAGAATAAGTATCCATCTTCTACATGATATTCATCTACTGTTCTTCTATTGGCACAATGCCTAAGTATGGGTCCGAAGTGTAGATCTTGGGAATATTGTTCTTTTATACTTACAAACCTAAACAACTTAGTCTACAATTCAATCAAGAGCGCATGTCTTCTTAAAAGAGTATCTACAACTACGTTGCTCTTCCCTTATTTATACTTGATCACAAAATTAAATCCCTAAAGGAATTCAAACTACCTTACTTGCCATTTGGACAATTTAGTTTGACTTCAGAGGTACCTCAGAGACTCATAATCGATATAGATGATAAACTCTCTCGGCTATAGGTAATGATGCTATACTTGGAGTGCTCGAATAAGAGCTAAGACTTCTTTATCATATACGAAGTAGTTCAATTAACATCCTCTGAGCTTTTTGTTGTAGTAGGTAGTTAGTTAACTTTCTTGCATTAAGACAATGCTTATACAAATGCAAGACACATCACATTCCAGCTCAAATGTCTTCTCAAAGTCAAGTAAAGCTAGTACTAGTTTGGAAGTCAATCTTTCCTTTACTTCGGCAAAACTTCTTTCCTTTCTTTGTCCCAATTTAAATTTGATGTTCTTTATCAACTACGTAAGAGGCGTAGTTGTGGTACTGAAATTCTTGATAAACCTTCTATAAAAGGAAGCTAGTCCATGGAAAGTTCTCACCTCGACATAGGTGGTCAGGGTTGGCTACTCAAAAATTGCTCAAATCTTCTCAACATCCAGTCATAAGCCACCTCCTCCTACTAAATAGCCAAAAAATACCACTTCCTCCTAGAAGAAATAATACTTCTCTAGGTTGCCAAATAACCTCTCAACTCGAAGTACATTTAATAATGCATGAAGATGATTACGATGACTCAGTATGTCGACACTGTACACTAGGATGTCATCGAAATACACCACGACACACTTCCTGATCAGATCTCTTAGCACATGGTTCATTAGTCACATGAAGGTGCTTGGTGCATTCAACGAGCCAAATGGCATTACCATCCACTCGTAGAGTCCGTGTCGAGTTTTGAACCACTCGTCTCCCAGCCTCATTTGAATCTTATGGTAACCAAACTTCTAATCAATCTTGCTGAAGACTTTAACTTCACTCAATTCATCTAATGTGTCTTCTAACCTAGGGATAGGATGCTAGTACTTAATCATAATCTTGTTGACGGCTTAGCTATCAACATACATTTGCTAGGTACTACCCTTTTTTGATACTAAGAGCATCGGAACAATACAAAGACTTAGAATCTCCCTCATATACCCTTTCTCTAGTAGTTCATTGACTTGTCATTGGAGCTCAATAGCTTGTTTGGGATTAATCTAATAAGTTAGTTTGTTTAGAAGGCAATACCGAGTATCAAGTCAATGCAATGCTCAATGGCTCTAAATGGTGGTAAACCTTCCAACAACTATTCTAAGAGCAAGTCAAAATATTCATCCAATAGCTCTCTCACCTTGACGAATAGTTCATAAAAGTTGGCATATCAACCTTTATAGCTTCTCGGATCTTAGTTTTGCTCAATATTAAAGCCTTCTTAGATCCTTGAGTAAGTTTAGTTTGCAAATTGCTAACTTGACTTGGCGTCATAGGGTTCAACATAATCTTCCTCCCATCTTTCTCAAGCACATATGTATTCCTTTATCCATCATGGATAACTCTTTGATCATAAAGCCAAGGTTGGCCTAACGGTACATGTGATGTGCACATGGGTAGCACATCACAAAAAATCTCATCAAAGTAATTTCCAATTGAGATTAATAGTAAGTTACATGTAGTACTCCCTTCTCATTTAGCCAATGTAGCTTATATGGCTATGGATATGAAGTGTTGACAGTTTAAGCTTCTTAATCAAGTCGGCAGATACCATATTGGTGTAGCTACCACTATTTACAATGAGTGCACACACCTGATCATTCACTTTGCACATGATATGGAACAAATTTTCTCTCTACTCCTCCTCATGTGAGGGTTCCAAACTCATGGTACCCTGAACAACTAGAACTAAGTTATCCAATTCCTCTGCGAACACATCCTCCTTTATTAGGTCGGCATCTATAATAGCCTCATCTTTCATTTCTCTCTCCTCATGCTCCTTGTCCGTGCTATCATCTTCGACCTCCAGATAATCTCCTTTGATAATCATAATCCTTCAGTTCGAACACTAAGCAACCATATGTCCAAACCCTTAGCACGTGAAGCACTTAATATGGCTTGTCTTCCTTTTAGATCCCTATCCTTTCTCCTATGTTCCGGTCAGTACATCATTGTTTAGTCGACCCTTTTGGTTGACTTAGACATCTACCTTCTTAGTAAGCTTAGTACTTTATTGAGCTTGGTAACTTCCCTGACCAGGTAGGCTTGGATGACCAGCTTAGCTCATTGGAGCTCGAGTCAACATTCTGTTTCTTCTCTATCTCTTTACTCATTGGGCTATTTGTATAGCCTCATCCATTGTAGTAAATTGCTAGAGTTCCACAATGTTTCGAATATCACTCCTTAACCTAGTAAGGAACCTGGAGATTGTTCACACTAGTAGTTCCTCCACTTTATAGCGAATCATAAGCATTTGGAATTCTTGAACATACTCATCAACGGTTTGGCCTCCTTGTCTCAACTCTTAAGGAAAGTAAAAGTATCCTACAGATAGGTATTTGGCACAAATCTATTCTTGAGTATTCTCTTCATCTCAAGCCAAATATTAATTTCTTGATATCCCTCTCATCATCTCATGACCTGAAAGTTCTTCCACTACATAGTAGCATATCCTAAGAACTTAACAATAATAGTCCTCATTTTCTCGTAGTCTTCATATTGATAATAATAAAAAACAAACTCTACCTTTTCCTCCCAATCCAAATAATCATCCGTACTTCTAGACCCATTGAAGCTCAGGATTTGAAGCTTCACATGCTTGGTAGCTCAAAGTGATCAAGCTCATTCTTCTTCCTCATTATACTCTTCCTCCCCATCTTCATCCATATTTGCCAAGTCAATCCTTCTTCTCACTCACTCGCCTACTCCTCTATCTCGAACTTGCCGAATGGGATTTTAACCTTTTATAGTTCGCACCACATGAGGGTATTATGCAGGGCCTTTGTAAGTTCATAGGCCAGTACATGAACAACTTAGGTCAAGTCCACTAAGAGGTTGGCTACCTCATCAAACCTCTCATTTGTACTCTTAGGGGTACCTTAGGATTGTTGGCAATGGTGGACAACACCATTATCGTCATCCCTAATACTAGCATTAACACTCAGGTCTATCATTTTCCTCAGCAAATTTGATTCCAATCTTCAAGTACGAGCTACAACTAATATTATTTCTCTAAATCTAACAACATAGTACACTCTTCACACTAACAGTTAGCTAAGTCATAGCATAGTAACAATATTAACGAGTAAACTACTAACATATAACTTGCTCTATTTTCAAATGCTCAAAATAGGGCAAAATAAGGTGAACATGAAAGCAACCACTTCGACTCTCTTACTTGTAAGAACACTTCTACGTAACCTCTACGCAACTGCAATACACTACTACAAGAAGCATTACTTCACAAATAACAAACATAACTTACCCAAACAAAACCTCTGCTCTAATACCAAGATAATGCTAATCGAAGCCAAGAGTAGACAAGGCTGGTTACTGGGATGGGTCCAAGCTTATTGGAAAGCTCAAAATTATAGAATAGAAAAAGAAAGAAAAGTAAGCAAACCTACGAATAGCTCTAAAGGATATGACACATCAGTAAAACTTCCGAAAACTCATATCACAACTCAATATGATGCATATGTTTGTCTAGTAAGGTTACTCACCACTTAACTATGCTTAAGGCTTAGGATAAGAGTGAAGAAAGAGTAAACAAGCTAATGAGAGCAATGTTCACAGAGGGCAATATTCAGTATGTTAATGATGATGAGATCATGTAGCTATATGTACAGTAGGTATTTATACCTGAGAAATTAGGGAAACTTGCTTGAAAATGGAAAAGACAAAAAGGATAATGTCAAAAAGAAGTAATGTACAAGGAATACAAAAGCGTAAAAATGAATATTTATGAAAAAGCAATGCTTAAGTGTAACAGATTCTCTAAGTAGGCTTGGATACGTAGTAGTAATGTATTGGCGATGCCTTCGTAAGATGCAGACAAATCAATATGATCAGGATGGGTAGCTGAGTAGGTATGCTAGGCAACAATGGACTCATTCAAGAAGGAGTAGCTAAGGACTCTTGCAAGATCTCTCGGCATCAATGTTTCCGACTTGTAGGTCAATTTAGACATGCTAGGTAGGAGTGAGTAAGAGGGTTAGTTTATCAATAGAGCAATCATCCATTCGGCAAATAACTTCTAAGAGACATGAAGTCACTCGGCTCGGCTTTAGGAATTGGTTAGTAGCTATGCTCAGTTCAACCTTAGCAAGAGCCGATTGGAGTAGGAGAACTTACCACATCTGACCTTTAAGGCCTCAAGCTCAGTTGTGAGTTAAGGGTCTAATAGCCTGATTCCTATCATGTTGTAGTCAACAAGATCTATTAAACTACTCAACTTTAAATCCCATAGTACACCCTACCAACATTCTATTTGCTTAGGAAAAGGCAAACTATCCCTCTACTTCTCACTAATAAAAAGGAATCCTTAGCCATAGTGGACACTAAGAAGATCCCAAGCAACTTTGTATTAGAAATAAACCTAGTCATGGTAGAAAATAACGAAGTCTTATGCTGTAACTCTACTAATACTCAGGATTGCATTTTACACTGTCCATCTTTGCTAAGCCAATTAGAATCCTTGTTTGGAACGTAAGGGGACTAAATATTTCAAATAAGTACGATGTTGTCCTTTATAGTTTTATTAAATGCATACTAAATATGGTTGCACTACTAGAGACCAAAATGACAAAATCAACTGCATATCTTTTTCAATATCTATCTCAACTCAATGGGCATACTTACATGGAAGCAAGGGGGTTCAATAGAAGTATGCTATTACTTTGGAACAAGTAGATGCTTGTAGTTCATATTCTCATAAAAACCTTGCAAGAAATTCACAGTCAAGCTAAGGTTAGAAATTTTAACATATCCTAGTTCTTTTCTACTCTCTATTCATCCTCTAATCTAAAAATTACTTTTATGGGAAAACTTAATTTCTCATGCTGCTTTTGTTAATAATGCTACTTGGTGCATTACGAGGGATTTTAATGATATTATAACATGAAGTGAGTGTTAGGGTGGTGGTCCTTTTTTGAAATATAGAGCCTTTCACTATTCTATGTACATGAATTCCTTTAGCCTAGTGGATGTGGGATTTTGGGAAATCCTTTTAGTTTAACAAATGAGCATAAGTGACTACAACCTTCTACTTCTTAAAACTTACCCTTTGACTACTATCACTAAGAAACAACAACCTTTTCGTTTTCAACCTATCTAGTTTACAAATAGCTCATGTTTTAAACTTATCGAAGAATTTTGGGAGGCATCATTATAGACACCTAATTTTTGCCCCTCTGTAGTCCTAATTTTTATTTTTACAAAAAAGGGTCCTAATTCAAAAAGATCAAAAAAACAAGAAAAATTAATAAAAGATAAAAAGATAATAAAAATTAACAAATAATGAAAATACCAAAAAAATAAGAAAAGAAAAATTATTATAAAGAGTTTTGTAGATTTTTAGGAAGTAATTTATATTAGGAATAATTCGTTTTAGTGTTAGTTTTAGTTTTAGTTTAGTTCAAAATTTTTAATTTAGGAAATCAGATAGTTTAAATATAATTTAATTGTAATGAATATCAAAGTATAGGTTAATGGATAAGTAGCGGAGTATTTGAGATGGATTTAGTTTGAGGTTTTGGGTTCGAGTTATGATAGGATTTGATTTAGACTTTATAAAAGAAAAAAAAAATAACAACATAAATGGGGGCAACCCCTACAGAAACTAGAAACATGCCACAAACATTAGCATCCAACACCATACTTCATTGTCATACATACTACTTCCTTCCTGAACTCCACTGTCGTCACAATTACATCATCCTCATAAACCTTCACTATAGCGAGCAGCACTCCCAACCGAACCACTAATGTACATGTGCAGTAGGAAAGCAATAGCAGCCTAATCTACATTTTCGCCATAGCCCCTCAATTCACGAGCCAAAATTCCAGCCGCAACATGTTTCAATTCACCATGCGAATTCTCAATCCAATTCCCTGCTCTATGCCGAAGTCCATATGCCCTTAATCCAATTACAACAAGCTGACGATGTAAAATCAAAATTTCGAAATCTAACGTCAATTTCGATGCCATAATTCTAGACGCCCTTAATCCAATTCCATAAGCAGCCGATCACCGAAGACAATTCCAAAGCAACGCCCCCTGACGAAATCAAAATCAATCTGACGCCATCCAAGCCACTTTCCGACTTTAATTTCTAACGTCCAAATTTCCGAAGTCGAAGGCCGACTCCAATTTCCAACATACAAATTTCCAAAGCCGAAATCCAACTTCTAACTTTCTGCAATCCGTAATCAATTCCAAGTTTCCGAAGCCGAAGTCATACGAAATCTAACGTCCAATTCCGATGCCGAATCCTCAATCCTAATCCCCTACATTATACTTGTTGATCCCTTACCCAAATTAATCCTAATTCACACTCGCACCAGTACGAGCACGATCCACTTCGCAGTCACAAGCATGACAAATATCCCGACGAATAGTTGCAACAGTGATGGCACACACCTAACTAGCGCTCTAATCCTCGCACACTACTGTTTTCACCAAACAAACAGTTCAGGTTCAGTTTCTTTAGATTTATTATTATTATTATTATTATTATTATTATTATATTATATTATATTAGTATTTTAATATGTCCTTAGTTATTTAGCATTATATATATATATATATGTGTGTGTGTGTGTGTGTATGTTAGTGTAGGGCATTTATTTTAACATTAGTTTTCTTTATTATATAGATTAGATAATGATTTAAGTGAATGGTTATTTAATAATAGTTATATGAGTATAAATGTATATATGTATTACTTTAGGGGTCGTTAAGATTATTTTTTTTATTATGTATATACACATTATTATATTTTCTTAGTTAACATAATATATAATATGACTTTAGGAGTTTTAGTATTAGTTCTTATATAAAGTGTATTATATAGAATTATTTTATTTTGGTAGATAGTTATATATATTAGTTTAGTGGTTGTTAGAATTAGTTATCTTTTTAGATTTGGCTTTACTTAAGGATTTATCATATAGAAATTATTTTTCTTTAAATAAAAATTAATGAAAGGCCCTTTTAAAAATAGGATTTTTAGAGTATTTTTTATAAAACAATAACAACACTCAAGTGTTAGGACCCTTTAGATTTTTTTTAAAAATAAACCGAATAAATTAATACATAAACTTGGACGATTTTCAAAATTAAAGTCAATTAACACACTAAAGATTTTTTGAAAAAACTACGATCGTCTGATCTTGGTAAACGGGTACGTAGGCACTTTCGGGGCGACGATAAAATATGTAGAAACTTAAGTTCTTTTTCTTTTGATTTTTTTTTATTTGTCTATTTATTTTAAATATTATAATTAGAAAAATAATCCTAATTTCGGTAAATAAATAGTGGTACCTGTTAAGGGTTTAATAGGTTAGCCCCCGAACTTGGAACCCTCTAGTTCTTCATTTAAAATTGAAATTAAAGACTAGTAGCCAAATCGTAATCAATCCACCCAATTGATTACGGTTTCTTTTTCTTTTCCCAACTTCGATTGAGTGGCGACTCCAAAAATTATTTTCAATAAAAAACCGGAATTTCTCAATTTCTTTAGTCGAGGATTAATATTAAATGGGTTAGGGTTTAGTATTAGTCGGAAATGGGGAAATTAATTTGAAATAAAAGAAACAAAAAAATCAGACTCGACAATCATAACACAATATCTTAACTACAACTATTATCTTACCAAACTTCTTGAGAGATTGGAATAGGAAAATCTTCAACATTACACACTATCAGGAAAAGGAAAAAAAAAAAGGACTTCTCAAAAGGCTTGAAGTATTTATCAAGTCTTAGCTAGTACCCCTTCTCTATTTCTTACAAACTTAAAAGAGCAATTAAGGAAAGACTTATAAGAAATATTAAATAGAATGGAGTGGATTTGGAAAATGAAAGCCCATACTAGATGGATTAAAGATGGGGAATGAAACACTTCCTATTACCATTCTATAGTTCAAAACCAAAGAGTAAAAAATTATACTTTAGGCCTACAAGATGATATGGGTATATGGCATTATGACCAAGATGAAATATCTCAAATTGTATCCTCTTATTTTCAAAAAATTTGCACCTCTTCTAAATAATGCGTCTCACTTAGAAACCCCATTGAAGATTTATTGAGATATGGTTTAACTAAATAATAAAAAACAAATTTAGTAGAAATCGGTCAAGAGGAAGTTTTTCAAGCTCATGGAAAATCCCAAGATGGTTTTCATGCGTTCTTTTACAAAAATTGCTAGCCTTTAATAGGATACTAAGTGGGAAATCTTTCAAAAAGCTGTTTCGAGGAGGGAAAAATTCCTTATTAGATTAACCAAATGCAACTTTGCTTAACCCCAAAAATAAAATATAAAAAATAGGAGCAAGTGTTGTAAAATTCTTACCAAGTTGCAAGCTAAAAAATTGAGGCCATTATTGGAAATTTTAATTCACTTAACCTAAGCAAGCTTTATCCAAAGGTGAAAAGCAACAATATCATATTAGTAAATGAGATTCTACATAGCTTTCATAAGAAATCCAGGAAGCAAGAATGGATGTTGATCAAAATAGACTTAGAAAAGGCTTTTGACACAATTAAATGGGATTTCATTCATTGGATGCTTCTTAGCTTTAGTTTTCCTAGAAAATGAATCACATTAATAGATTCCCACCTTGCTATAAGCTCTGTTGAAGTACTTTTAAATGGATATCCTCTAAAGTAACACCACTATGTACCTTTACCTTCGGCTTTATGCCCTGGATTGGTTGGATGTAACAAAATTAGGCTCTCTTTCAACTAGACCTAACAAATCTTGCCTATCAAGAAGTAATTCGAAAACTTAGTGATGAATGTTAGGTTTTGCTATGGAGAGATTAGAAATTATTTAAAATAGATTATAGGGATCTTACTTGGCCTCCACCAACATTGCCATGTGTTAAACTTAATACGAATGATTCTATCAATTTATTATCCAAATAAGCATTTGTTGGAGGGGTTATTAGATATGAAGAGGGGAATTGCATTTTCTAACTTACTTGTTAATTAGGAAAACTAGATATCATAGCAGCTTAATTGTTGGATATCTATTAGGGTGTTACTTATTACACTCATAAAGGCTTCTCAAATATTGAGATAGAAACATATTCACAAATTACTACTTAATTGCTTACTTCAACAAGTGCTATTAAATTGAAATATAAACATGCTCTTACCTTTGCAAGTAAAAAATATCCCTATTGCACAAAGTGATTACTAAAGCAATGCATCAAGAAGTCAATCAAGCCACAAATTGGATAGTAGGGTTTTCACAAGAAAGCTCCAAATCTTTTCCAGTTTTTGATGCCATACCTTTAAGGATATTGATATCCATTTTGCAAAATAATCTCTTAGGCTATGGTTGTATGGGTGTAGTAAGATCTCCTTTATATAATGTTCTAGGAGAGCCTTTTGATATTTTGAAGCAAGCTCCATTAGGAGCTAAGGTTGTAAGATGCTTATAAACTGTTTGTTTTTCTATGTATAATGTAAATATTTAATATGAAAGTATTCTTTTATCCAAAAAAAAAAATACATAAACACAATCATAAATGCATTGACACATACATACATACACACATATGTATAATATATATTCTTTGATTTAATATATAAAAGATAGAAAAAGTGGTCTTCACCTTTTTTTCAAATATTTAGATCATTGAAGACCAATAAATACATATATCTTAGACACACACACACACATACACACACAAAACATGCACCAATGTATGATAATCTTTTAGAAGAATTCTTAGGATGCATTTAATTGATAATCACAATAGTGGTTTATGAATAGATTTGAGGGAAATGTAGTAAACATGTTTCTATACTAAGATTGTTTTAGTTTAATAATGTGAATACTGGTTTTCGATTGATATGGACTAAGTTCAATTTCTTCCTCCCCAAATTTATAATATGATAATTGGCCTAAAAAGATATATTTCTACAAACATATAATATTATTCTTTTCAGTAATTTTTTATATTCTAATTTCTACAAATAGTAATCAAATGGTGAATAGAAAAGCATACAACACCATATTTTTGCAAACTCAGAAAAGGAGCTAAGAATCTCCATTGTTGAATTCTTTAATCTAGTCAAGTGGAGTTGCCTAAATTACTTTCCCTTGATTAACTAGCCATTTATAAGGATTTCATAGTTCAAGAGTTTCTTGATAATTTTTGTAATAATGGGATTGATTCCAATTCTCCTATTCAAAAAATAAGAATTCAAAACTAAAGCATTATATGCACATATATTCTATGTTGATATCTATTTGAATATGTAATTGATATGTCCATTTTCTATTGTTATATATTCTAAGTAACGAGGTGGTCTAAGACCTAAAAAAATCTTCTCTTAGGTTTTTGGTTTATTTTAGAGCATGTTGGTTAATGGTTAATGAGACAAAAGGGTAATCTATCTACCTCATTAGTCATACATCGACTTATGGATAGCAATAATTAATTTTCAATAGTATTGAATCATAGCCTACATGGTAGTCTATAGATTGCAGTCACTACTGTTAGTCTTCCTATGGTGATGGGAGAAAAAAAATGAAGTAAGTTACACACAACCTACATATTACAAGAATAGTCAATATGTCACTAGTGATAAGTCACCATAAACATCAAGAAAATGAAGCAAGGAAATAATTCAAGCTTTAGAGGTTGGATCATGAGATAAGAAATCAAAATTTTCTTAATAATAATGGAGATGAATGGTGACTCACCTACCATGATAGGTGATGTTACATAATTCACTATCAAGGGTTATACAGCCCACTATATACTTTTCTCCATCTTATGTTCTTTTGTCATTGTTAGATGGTATTCCATCACCCACCAACAATCATATGGTTACAGAGGCAATCATTCAATTGCTCTCTATTGAGTTTAACTTTTTATTTTTCTTTTTTTGTTAATTTCTTTTTGAGATTTTTTTTTTCCTTACTTTTTGATTATTTCAATAGGAATTCATTATATCTTGAAATTCATTTTCATAATATGCCATAACACATGGCTATTCAAAAGATAATATTAAAACATTTGCAAAATAAATATTAAAAGTTTGAAGACTTGATAATAGAACCTTGAAAGTATTTTTAGGACATTTGTTTAAATTTAAAGCGGTAGCATTTAAGCCCTACACTATCTTTTATCATACCAAGGAGTGTTCACTCCAAGGTGATTTTTTGAATTCTTGTCAAACAATAGCCATCTTACCTACATGATGATCAACTTAATATGAGAAGCATTTTGAGTTGAAAATTGAAGAAAAGGGATGAGCTCTAGAATTGTTCAATTGAACAATTCCAATGATCTTTTGAATTAATTCCATCATTTTCTTCTACGTTTCTTGTGTACGAGCTTAATTTTTCTTATTTTTGTGGAATACAACGGCAAATTAGACGAGTTGCTTGCAAAATACCTGAACTAGGCTTAGTTTAAACTGATTTTAGCGTGAGCTTGATATATAAATTAGCTGAATTCAAACTCAATATAAAGCTCTTGTCTAAAAGATGTCGAGCCTAAATTTTCAAATTTTCATTTTCCTTAACTTGATTTAAACTAAACCCTATACCTATTTAGTTTAAGTTTAGTTTAAACCCATGATTAAAATTAAAGAAAAACAATTTCTTTATTTTTTAAAAACAATGGGAGTCACCGCCTAGTATAATATGGAAAGGTAATTGAATTAGAATCAATTAAGTGGATTAGTTCTAACTTAGTCATTAACCTGCATTTGAAAAATTTTTAGGAAACCAAATGTCACAAGTTTAGGGGCCATCCTATTGAATCATATACGAGTAGCACTATAACTTTCCAAAATTAAATTTATCTTTCAAAATGTCCTAAAAACTATACTTATTCACAAATATATAAATAAAATTACATCTACTCACAAAAAATAAGAAATTGAAATAAAATTTATGAATGTGGGAAAAATAAATTATTTACATGTTTAAGTCAACTTATAATCACATATAGGTACTTATGTACCTGTTATTCAAAATTAAATTTCCATAGTTCATTCCAAAAACTTAAGCATGCTGATTTCTTCTAAATTTGAAATTAATTGGCATTACATTTTTTATCAATTTATTTTCAATTATGAAAAAGTCTAAAAGAGTCTAAATTGTTTAGGTATTTATTGATTTCAAAAATTCTAAGAAAATCCCATTTTTGGAAAGGATTTTACTAATAGGACTTTTATTTTAAAATGTTTTTCTAAGTTATGAAACGCACATTTTGTATTTTTATTTATTTTTCTAATTATTTTTATTCTTAATTGAAGCATACTTAAAAATAAATAAATAAATAAAATGAAACAAAGCTTTTCTATTTTTTTTTCTTTCTTCTTCTTCTTCTTCTTTTTTTTTTTTTTTTGCTTCTTTTTTCTCTCCTTTTCAGATCCTTTCTTTTTTTAGTTTTTTCTTTTCATTACATTGGAACAAAAGATTAAAGGAAAAGAAAATAAAATAAAATATAACATAAAGGAAAAAAGAAAGAGGACTAGACCAAGCTTGTACGAGGGTCAAGATCAAGTTGGAGCACAATTGCAGGTTAGAATTCAAATCTAGGTTTGCGTTGTGCTTGGGCATAGAGAAAGTGGTGGTTAAGGAGGCTCGATTAGGGAGATTCTAAGCAAATTTTGAGCATGGAACTATTTCATGTGTATTTTAATGAACTTAAGGGGTGTAAGAGCAATGTTATGCCATTTAGTGGTGGTTTGTAGTGGTTAGACATGGAGCAATTGATGGTAGTAGTTACATGATCCACATAGTGACAATTGGGAGTGAACAAAAGACGTGGCTTAGGGTTTTGGTTTACGGTAAGCGTCGTAGTGATGTTAGTTTAGGGAGAAAACCGCTTAAAGGTAGTGGTTCAAATGGGAGTAGTAGCGGGCAAGGGTTTCACAGTAAACCTTGTTAGATATGGTAGTGGAGGCTACGACTAGGGGCATAGTTAGTGGTGTTTAGAAACTTAAGGAGTAGGGAATCTTGATCACCTCTAAATAAAGCTTTCGAATTTTATAAATTAAATTCCTATATTCTATCCTTAACTCGGTTCAATAGGCAAGTGTACTTATCATTTTATAGGATGAGTATAAGGTTGTCACCACTAGGAAAAGAATTCAAACATTAGTACTTATTTTTCTCCCTATTATCTAGTAATCTAATTTATCAAGTGATTAATTATTAAGACTCTAAATTGTTAACTAAACTACATTAATCTACAAAATAAAGCAATTAACAAAATAGTTACCAAAAACAATTACTAACAACACACTTAACATATAGACTTGCTTTACTACTTAGCATGATACTATCAAAATTCTTTTTGTCCTAATACTTGTTATCTGCGGGAAATTACAGTATATAAGCATTCTTCTCAAAACTACTTACTTCTAATCCTAATTATGTCTATTGGAATCTCTTCCTAATTAACATCCAACTCAGATCGCGTTAATGTCATGTTAATATATCAATTCCCCTAAGGATGCAGCAACCTTCCTAATAATATCTCTATTATCAGGAGTAAGTTGTTCCAATGAATTAGATCTATTCAATAGAGTTATCTCTCGATATATTCTATCGAAATCCATCATAATTCAATGTCATACACTACACCATACTTAGATTCATTAAGTATAATTCGTCAAAATTAACTTTTATCAAGAAACCACTATTCTATGTACTTAATCATACTAAGTGATGTAGTAAGTCCTAACGCACTATTCACACATAATGAAATAATAAAGTTTATTAATACAATGTAGATATAACAATGAAATTAACATAAGACAAGTAAGAAATACAACCCCCTTTGAAATTCACTGTAGAAATCTTTACAAAGTACAAACAACAAATCCAGTCGTCCTACTCGAGTCGTTCCAGGAAATGTATGATACAATACTTAAACAAACTCTGCTATCAATAGAAACACAATGGTACATATGCGAATAATTAGGTGTTCGTTTTTTGAATTGATGCTCTATTTGATCTCTTAATTATCTGTCAAAGGACTCGAATCTATCTCTTCAAGGTACCACCTAATGTTTTCCATGTACTGGTTTGTGTAAAAAAGTTTGAAAAGAATAGTTGTATCCCTTCCATCATGCCCGTAATTGAGAGCATGATAGTCTTGGAAAACAATATTCTTCACTAATCATGGCCGTGATTCATGCCATGAACTCCTTGTCACTTTATTACGTTTCATCAAGCCCCATAATTAAGGGCATGATTATCCTCTTGCTATGCAATCATGGCTGTGATTGACAGGATAATCATCAATTCTTCCTCAATCATGCCCATGATTAAGGGAGTGATTAGTGCTAGTCTTTTCATTCCTTCTTTCTCATACTTGTGATTGAGTAAATCTTGATACTATTTTACTGTTCTCTTCTCCTCACGATCATGATTGACTTAAAAATCATTGTTCATGTGTATATTCCATCCCCTTGCTTGTGATTTACCTAAAATCAATATTTTATACAATTAAGTATTAAAACTTAAGAATTAAATCACAATTATGATCAATTATATGCTTAAACATGCCTTGAAAGTGTAAAGTAATTTACACTTATCAAACTTCCCCACACATAAGCTTTGCTTATCCTCAAGCAAACCTCAAAACAATCAATTACATATTTGACAAAGAATCCCTAGTGGCTTAACTTTGTGTATACCCCATTGTGTTCTTAGAATACAAAAAGCAATATTCTAAGATTAATTAAAGTAAAACATACTTTACCCTTACTATTTAACAAAAGCTTTCAAAGGTCCAAAGTTAACATAAAGCCAAATAGATCAACGAAAATTGGTGATAATTCATCTACTTCCTTAAGTGTATAAAAACCCTTTAATTACTTCTTAAGAACACTAATTTAGAAGAAAAGTATATCACATCCATCTTTCCCCTATATTTCTACTTCTTTTATTGAATCTCTCCAAGAATAACTTACACATTGCATTCGCATTTTTTCTTTCTTTGTTTTTTTTTTAATACAAGTAAGAATACCAAATAACAGTAGTAGAGTCAAACTTCACTCTTCTAAAGGATCAAAGCCTACCTTTACTAACTTAATCCTTATAAATTCTCTTTTCAATGGTATAAAGACTTCATTAGTAGCGGGGTTAAAGAGATTCTCAAGAAGTATCAACAAGTGAACTACTTTATTTGTCCTTCTCACTTAAGATTAAATGAACTCCCAAACGTAATTGAAAAGTGGATATATTACTTAGAAAGTTTAGCAGTACCACCAATTAGCTTTGAACTAAAGACTCCAATTCACTCCCAACCTCTAAATTCATTCATTAAATAGCAAGTAAGTTTGCTTCACTTAGATTTTATCCTACAATATTAATCATGTATACTAAGTTCACAAGAAGTAGTTATGCATAAAATCTAGTACTTACTATGCCAAATTTACAATCTACTTAATAAAGTCTTAACTTGAGAACAAATAGCTTAAGTGGAAGACTTTTGATAAACATAGTTTACCCTTCCCTACACTTAATGAGAGACATTGTCCTTAATGTTTGAGGGCATCAAACAGAGAATATACATAGAAATGGAATAACTAAAAAGATGAAAATTAAGAAATAACTGAAACATGAAGTTCAAGAAATTCATTAATTCTTAAACGATTAGAGAGTATAGCTTCCAATACCATGACAACTTAAACAATAAAAGAAACCTAACCATCAAGAAAAACAAAAAGAAAAGACAACAAGCTCATGATATTAAAGTCTCCATAAAAATACGACAATAGGGTTAAGCTCTCAACTAATTAGTGATTCTAAACCAACAAAATACAACAAAAGAAAACAATAAAAGAAAACAAACAAGAAAGAAACAAGTTAGTCATTAGCGGCTTCGGTCTCCTCATCCACACCATCTTCATCCTCCTTAGATGACTCCTCCTTACTCTCATCCCCAGTACCTTGTCCAGCTAGTGCTTGCTGAGTTTCTTCAATTCCTTCTCCGTCATCACTATCGTCTTCGTCAAACTCTTCCTCTTCATCACCAAAGCCTTCCTCTTGAAACTCTTCATCTCCTTCTTCTTCTTCTTGGGAAGCTTTTATTGGTGGGGGAACTAAAGGTTGACTGGGACCCACATCCTCCTGAGTTTAAGGACTAAAGAAACAAGAAGGAATAGCTGCTCTTACATTTGTGGCTATATTCTTTAAAAACTCAACAATCCCCTTTTAAGTCTCCATAATCTCAGCCACTTCGATTTTTAATCTCTTTAAATTCCTGATTGAGAAGCTAGATATTGATGGCGCAAAATTAGGAGCATTAGGGTCCTCAATATCCAAATCAAGATCTAAAACTCTTATAATACCCCATTGATTAAAAGGGGTTTGTCAGAAGTGGTTTTGGACCAGCACAAGAGTCACTCAACCTGTTATTTGCAAGCCACAACCTCAAATTCCTCATAATCCTAGTGATTAGCCCCCCACAAATATGCCCTTACTCTTATCCAAAGTTTGCCAATGAAGTCCAAATGCGATTAAAATGACCACATTTACCGAAAACCCCTTTAATACACTATATAAGTTAAAATAGATCATGCTCCCCCACTATTTAGGGCATTCGTGCTTCCCATAAATTGTCCTCACCAAAATATAATGGAAGGCTCAAGCATTAGTCTTTTTTAACATGGAAGCTTTGGATTTGCTTGCCCTGAAACTGCTTTCATTGGAGATTTCTCTCCAAAATTCATTTACTAAAGTTCCCCGGGGAAGACTTATGGGCAAATTGACAAACTCCTCATCTTCAAGTTCAGCTTTGGTATATAACCTCATCGCACATACTAATGTTAACATATCGAAGGTGTGAGTCCATCCAAATGCAAAGAACTCTACCTCATTATCCATATTAAAGCCGATATACTCATACTTAATCTTGAAAGATGAGAGAAAAGCTAGAATTGTTTATTTATAAGCCTTCTCTTGAATTGTAAACAACTTCAGTCATGGTCTATTTCCTTACAACCGCTACATAGCTATCTTCAATCCGTACTCCCCAAGCACATCCTAATTTACTACACAGTACCACTTAATAATCTTCTTAGTAAAAAATTCCTTAAACCTCTCTTGTTGCTCTTCAGTCATACTAACTGGTGGAGCAATTGACCTATTGGAACTTGCCGTGTCAGATCATTTGGAAGGAGGAGAAGGAGACCTATTAGCCTTCGGTCTCTTATGCTAAGAGGTGGTTGATCTTTTTAGTGCCATTTGCAAATATCGATGTTAGTTCAAACTTAGATGCAATTCAAGTATATTTCAAACTAAGTAAACCCATTTCCACTTCTTGCGACTTCCAAACTTAAAGCATCTACTAACTACATGATTACCCCTAACCAACTTCTAAGTACGCACTATAAATGAAATCAAAATTACTCAACTTATAACCCTAGCATTAACCAAGGATTAGTGTCTTCCCTCAACTATACAACACTCGACCTCACATCATTACACATAAACATAACACTTCAATCATACAAAACAACAACTAGTTATACAATTCTACATAACATGTAAGTACTATAACGAGACATATTCATCAACTTAGGCTCAATTTGCATAAATCCCTAATCCTACCATTATTAATAGAAAATAAGGTTTAATCTTAATATTCAAACTTCCTTCACAAATTCATGCAAAATCAAAGTCTAAGGATGATACAAACACACTTCTATTACTAAAACAACACTTGTATAGATTATGGCGAACACACAAATATAAATCCTAAAACAAGAATCAAGTCTAGGAAAATATAGAAAAATGAAAGAAAGAGAGGGAGATCATACCTTAGTAGAGCGTAAGGTTGATAAAAGATGAGTGTACAAGTGTTAGGAGTAAGTGAAGAAAATAAGGTGAGGTTTTGTTGGGAACCGGCAATGTCATGGGGTAGAGTTTTGAAATGTACAAAATGAAGAGAGAGAGAAGGAAATTGCTTATATCGTGGGATGGTAAGAACATGATCACGACCGTAACTTGGGTCGTGATCCCCTTTATAAGCTTAGTCACAGGCATGATGAGTTCGTTGATAAGCTCGGTGCCTAAAATTTTTTAACTATCATGACCTGTCCCCTTTGATAGTCACGGGTGTGATGAAACCTATGACTGGTACTAAGGTCTAAAATTTCACTTTTATCTCATTGTATTACGGCCGTAATGACTTAAAAGACTCCTAAGGTATTGATCACAACTGTGATTGAAGTATGAAATCTTACAAGGGAGTGATCATAGCCATAATGAACAGGTAGATTAACCCTATTAATTTGTCATGGTTGTGATTGATTCTATGATGGATACAATACTTAAAAAATTTAAGTACTTACCTTTATCATAGTTGAGATGCGTATTAAGCTTCTATCTTCCCTCTCTATCCCTACACTTTATGAAATTCTTCTCTTCTCCCTCTAAATTTCCAGGACTTCCAATTATTGTTTCATTTCCTTGTACATCAAACTATAAACAAATACTTAAAACAATCCAAATAAATAATGAGAATTACAACAACTAATAATTTAACCTAACAACATAAAAGTAATAAATCAAACACAAGAAAGTAAATATACTTACAGGACACATGCTTATTTAACGTCTTAAGCTCAACGCTCCTAGAGTATTCACCTTCATTCCTTGAATTGGAGAAGTCTTAACTCCTCCTTATCTTCTTTCCAATCCACTTCCCTATGGTATATCTTTAACCATTGTCCATTAACCTTAAATGTCCCTTTTTCTAGATGCTTAACTTCCACTACTCTAAATGGAAATACCTTCTTCACTAAAAATAGACCTGACCATAAAGACTTAAGTTTTCCAAAAAATAACTTAAGTCTAGAATTGTACAAAAGTACCGAATCACCCTCCTTAAATTGCTTGGGATACTTAATCTTGGAATCATGAAGATGTTTAGCTCGCTCCTTATACATTCAATTGTTCTCATAAGCTATCTAATGCCGCTCATCCAATTCATTAAGTTGGAAACACCTAAGTTTATCGGCTGCTTCATAATTCGAAATTGTTGTCTTCAAAGCCCAATAAGCCTTATGATCAATCTCCACTAGTAAATGGCAAGCCTTACCATATACCAATCGATAAGGTATAGTACCTAATGGAGTTTTGTAAGCAGTTCGATATGCCTATAAAGCATCATCTAGCTTATCAGCCCAATCTTTTCTATCGTGTGCTACAATCTTCTCTAAAATCCTTTTTAGGTCCCTATTAGATACTTCACTTGGCCACTTGTTTGTAGATAGTAACGAGTGGCCATTCTATGGTGTACCCCCTATCTTTTAAGGACTTGCTCAATCTGATTGTTGCAAAGGTGGGTTCCTCTATCACTAATCAATGTTTAGGGTGACCCAAATCTAGAAAATAATTTTCTAGAAAATCTTACTACCATCCTAGTATCATTTGTTGGTAAAGCTTGAGCTTCAACTCACTTTGACACATAATCTACTGCAACTAAAATGTACTTATTACCATAAGAACTCGGGAATGGTCCCATGAAGTCTATTCCTCAAACATCAAAACTTCACACTCTAAGATGTATTTATGTGGCATTTCATCCCTCTTTGAAACATTCCTGATTCTTTAACACCTATCATAAGCTACAACATAATCATAAGCATCTTAAAATATACTTAGCTAGTAAAAACCAACCTCCAATACCTTTTGAGTTGTTCTGTTTGCGTTATAGTGACCACCTGTTGGTCTACTATGGTAATGAAACAAGATTTTACATCCTTCTTCATGTGATATACAGTTTCAGATAATCTAATCAGCACATACTCTAAAAAGAAAAGGATCCTTCGATAAGTAATGCCTTAATTTTTTTAAAAATTTCTTTTTCTTATAGTTTTTGAGATAGAACCTTCCCCACCAAATAATTTGCTATATCAGCGAACCATGGAATGTTGTGGGTCTCTATTGTGTAAAGAGCAAACAAGCTTTCTTCTAGAAATTTATCATTAATGTCATTCTCATCCAATTATTCTAGATGTAGATTATTTAACCTAAACAAATGGTCTACAACCAAATTTTTTGCCCCCTTCTTGTCCCTTATTTCCAAATCAAACTCTTGAAGCAATAAAACCCACCGGATCAACCGTGGTTTTGCATCAAATTTAGATAGAAGGTACCTTAAAGCTGAGTGATCGGTGTAAACAATCACTTTCATGAGAATTAGGTAGGGTTGAAACTTATCAAAAGCAAAGACAATCACTAACAGTTCCTTCTCAATTGTGGTATAATTCACTTGAGCTAGAATGAGTGTCTTGCTAGCATAATGTATTAGCTAAAAGTGTCGGTCTTTTCTTTGCCCTAATACTACTCTTATTGTTGAATCACTTACATCACACATTAAGTCAAATGGTATGGTCTATTCTAACACTACTATAATAGGAGTGTTGGTTAATTTTTCCTTCAAAACATTAAAAGCCTTTAAACAACTAACTCTAAAATTAAACGATAGACCCTTCTCAAGGAGCTTTGTCAATGGCTTACCTATCTTAGAGAAGTCCTTAATGAAACGCCAATAGAATCCAGCATGTCCCAAAAAGCTTCTTACACCCTTTACAAATGATGGTGGTGGTAACTTCGATATCACTTCTACCTTAGCCTTATCTACCTCGATGCCCTTGTTTGATATAGTATGTCCTCACACAATGCATTGCTATACCATAAAATGGCACCTCCTAGCTGCATACTAAATTTGTTTCTTTACATCTCTATATTACCCTTTTTAAATTTGCAAGGCATCCATCAAACATATCACTAAACACAGAAAAATCATCTATAAAAACTTCCATCATATCCTCTACTATATCCCCAAAAATAGCCATCATGCAATGTTAGAAAGTAGCTAGTGCGTTACAAAGTCCAAACGGCATTCTACTATATGCAAAAGTACAATAAGGGCAAATAAAGGTAGTCTTCTCTTAGTCTTTTAAAGCTATCAGAATCTGAAAATAACCGGACATCCCATCTAAGAAATAGTAATATTCATGGTCTACTAATCTCTCCAGCATTTGGTCCATAAAAGGTAGTGGGAAGTGGTCTTTCCTTTTAGCTTCATTAAGTTTCTTGTAATCAATACATACTCTCCAACTAGTTACAATACGCATCGGTATCAATTCATTCCTCTCATTTGGTACTGCCGTCATGCTACCCTTCTTTGGAACTACTTGCGCCAAACTCACCCATGGGTTATCTAAAATTAGGTAGATGAGTCCTGTAGACACTTGATTTTTGCCACTCCATAGTCTTAATTTTTATTTTTACAAAAAGGGTCCTAATTCAAAAAAATAAAAATAAAAAAATAATTAACAAATAATGAAAATACCAAAAAAAAAATAAGAAAAGGAAAAGTTATAAAAATTTCGTAGATTTTTAGGAAGTAATTTATATTAGGAATAATTAGTTTTAGTGTTAGTTTTAATTTTAGTTTAGTTAAAAATTTTAGTTTAGGGATTCAGATAGTTTAAATATAATTTAATGGTAATGAATATCAAGATACAGATCAACAGCCTAACGAATAAGCAGCGGAGTATTTGGAAGGATTTAGTTGGAGGTCACAGGTTCAAGTCTCAGCAAATACCTATGTCTTTATTTTTCTAACTTTACAGAAGCAAGACAAGAATCAGTTTCATATCTAATTAAATCGTATGAGTTTAGTTAAATCATATTTGAATAAAATTTGAATCTAATTTAATCAGATACAATAGATATGATAGGATTCGATTTGGACTTTATAAAAGAAAAACAACAACGGGAATAAAAAAAAAAATCCACAATGCCTACCCTCTAACGAACAGCAGCTGCAGTCAGACGACTGCACAATTCAATCACGCACGAATTCAATACTCCAGTCCAAAATAGAGCAGCTCCTTCAACACGTGATAGCAGGCCCAAGCAGTTTTATAGCTAACCTAAACAGCAGACACACAACCAACAACAGACAGCTGAATCATCATTAGTACTTCACACAATACGAACGCGAACACACCCCTGACCGAACGCAAACGCCTCATCGCTGAACGCCACGTCTCATCGCTGAATACGCCCATGTCACGAACACACGATTGTAGGCTCCAGTCATCCGTATGCCCACAGCAACTCCCAGTCTGCACATACCGTCAACTCCCCATATACGATCTACACATACTGTCGACTCCCCACGCATGATCAACCCGCACGCCACGAACAGCAGCTGCACTACAATTTCAGACCAACCCAAGCTTCCTTGGCTGGACTGCTCTCGCCCGACCGTCGCTACGCTTGCCCGACCATCGCTGCGCTCATAGACTGTGCAACCAGATACACTCACAAGCAACAGCCGCTAGCACAACAGAATAGCATCAGGTTCAATCTTTATCAAAATTTTATTAAGTAATTATTTATTATTATTATGTTAGATTGTTAATATTATTAAGATCTTTGGTAGTTTAACATGGTGTATATACATAGATGGGTATATCTTAGTTTAAGGTACTTCTTTTAGTATAGATTAGAGATTATATTGATTTAAGTGAATATTTTTTTTATAAGTAGTGGTATATATATAAGGATATATAGATATTAAGTAAGGGATTATTAAGATCAATTTTTATATACATTATTATATTAATTATATTTTAGTTGACATAATGTATAATATGTATATATATGTTAGTTTAGGAGTTTTAGTATTAGTTCTTATACAAGTGTATTATATAGGAATTAATTTATTTCGTTAGATAGTTATGTATATTTGTTAGGGATTTTTTAGATTAGTTTTAGGGTTTTCTCATATAAAAAACTATTTTATTTTATTTTATTTTTTCTTTGCATAAGTATTTTTTTTAGCATTATGATTTTAGAATTTTCTCACTTAGAAAAATTTATTTTAAAAATAAAAATAATAAAAACCCCATTTTTTTAAAAAAAAAATAAGACTTTTAGAGATTTTTTTATAAAATAAAAGGACTTAATGAATTAGGACTCTTTGGAGTTTTGAAAAACTTAATTGATAATAATGTAAACTCGATCGGTTTTCAAAAAATTAAAATAAACCAACACACTAATTTTTTCGGAAATAACTACGATCGTCTAATCCCGGCTAGCGGGTACGTAGGCACCTTCGGGGTGACGATAAAATATGTAGAAACTTAGGTTCTTTTTCCTTTTGATTTTTATTTATTTTTTTTTAATATTATAATTAGAAAAATAATCCTAATTTCGGCAAATAAATAGTGGTACCCGTTAGAGTTTAATAGGTTAGCCCCCAAATTCGGAACCCTCTAGTTCTTTGTTAAAATTAAAATCAAAGACCGGTAACTAAATCGTAATCAATCTACCCAATTGATTACGGTTTCTTTTTCTTTTCCCGACTTCGGTCGGGTGGCGACTCCAAAAATTATTTTTAATAAAAAACCGAAATTTCTCAATTTTTCAATTTCTTTAGTCGAGGATTAATATTAAATGGGTAAGGGTTTAGTATTAATCAAGAAATGAGAAATTAATATTATAAATAGAAAACTGAAAAATCAGACTTAACAGTTTGGTGACTCCACTGGGGATCGCTAGAGGGCTAGCCACTAGAAGTTGCCGAAAATAGGATTATTTAAAAAAAATGAAATAGTTAAAAAAAAAAAAAAAGAACTTAAGTATGTTGTTTGATGTATTTGTTTATTTTATTTATTTGTTTTTTTACTAACATTTTTTTTGTTGTGGCAGTTTGTTTAAGGGGGAATTTTGGGGGGTTTTACTTTTACTTTGTTTTTTGCATCATAAATGCATGTTAGACAAGATCAAAACCAGGCCGTCTTAGGACCTTAGGAGGGGGACCATTGTGTAAGCTTCGAATGTTGTGGGCTAACCACCTTCCGGAGCCGATCAGACTACCCCACTCAAGTTCAAATGCGACCATAGAATCGTTGCTTTGAAAAACGTAGTGGTTATAGAACTTAAGGACCTTTAGAACCCACCCTTCATATTACATGAAAACTTTTTCAAAAATCACAAGAACCTATAATGTGGCGAACCTATAATGTGGCAAACCTACATTGATAAAAGCAATTGTGAAGTTGTGATTGTAATTGTAATCTTCCCTTATAAATAATTTGTAATATTATTTTTATGTAAAGTTTAGAATACATTGTAATTGTAATTTTAATTTTGATTAGTCATGGCTAAACTAAGTCAAGGGCCTTTTGAAGACATTCATGTCCACTTACCGCATTGGCTATAGAAGCTACTTCAGACGTCGTTTCGACTCTTCAGCCCAAACAAACAGGAGTTTATTGAGAATAAGATTGGGCCCATCCTCTCTCTACAAAAGATCCCCATGAACATCACTCTAGTCCGGGCCTTAATCTACCTTTGGGAGCCCGAATCCATCAGTTTCTGTATAGGCCTACATCGGTTAAGCCCAACTGTAGAAGAATACTCCCAATTGTTGTGGGCTCCTACAATCACGGATGATATTTACGTCCCAGACTTGGAAGCTGCAGCACCAAAGATCTGCAGCAAGTTGCTGGGAATCAGCAAAACCGAAATAAACCGGGTTCTAAATTAAGGAAAGACCATTCGATTAAAGGATGTCATGGACTGGTTTTCTACTGAAGTGAAACATAGAGAAAAACATGAGGTTTTTTATGCAAGTTTAGAAACATGGCACCAGTACCGGGTCAACGCTTTTATACTGGTAGTCTTCAATACAATCCTGTTCCTTAATGAAAGACGTCGAGTCCATTTCAGAATTGCAGAACTCATAGCCCAATTCCTTGAAGGGAAATCATATGTCTCGGCTCTTCTGGCCGAGCAGATCCGATTACTAAACCATCTCAAGAAAAAGAAACGAGGAGATCTGAAAACTAACATAGTCCTACTGGTGGTCTAGTTCGTTAGCCACATGAGAAGTTACCAGCTTGATTTTAATAGGGCCGACTTTACTCAGCAATATGATCTCATCAAATCTTTTGGAGAAAGAATCGAGCTACCAAAAAATATAGCTAGCCGCTACTGGGTCCAATACTCAGAGTATGAAAGCGGAAGAATTGTTGTTAACACCCAGGTGGTTTGCAAGTAAGGAAATGATAAGAGGATGTAGAGACTTCAAAGTGGTTCCTCTGATCAGCTTCAACCTTTGCACCGCATACGTTCCAGCCAATGGACTTATTGAGGACATGATCCCTAGACCATCATTAGAAGCTGCCTCACTGGACTTCCTTAACCCTGGTATGATGCTGGTTGATAAAATAACCAAGCTTCAAAGCATTCGAGCTCTTTGGTGCATGAGAAAGACCACCCCTACCACTAGAGGGATAACAGCCAAGAGTCAGACAACCAAAGGATTTCTTTATCACTAGTTAAAAGGGCTGAAAGATATGGAAGACAACGAAGAGAAGAGGGAAGTTCAAGCTGAACCAAAGAGGACGAGTAAAAGAGAGCAGGAGTTGGAAAGCCATTGCAAGGAGTACCATCAGAAGATAAAGGTATTGGAAGCACAACTGAAGAGGACCAAGGGTAGAGAAGAGCAAGTTCCCATGATCCGAAAGAAGAGGAGGACGCAGGATAAGCTTACTTGTCATTAGGAGATTAAATTTTAGATTTTAGGTTTTTCATGTTCATGAACAGAATAAGAGGTGTAAAGCTTCACAATTACAAAAAATTAATAAAAGTTAGTTAGGTTTTGCCACATCAAAGGTTCCCCCAATTCTTGATTTTTTCATTGCACTTGTGTGACATGCATTTTATGTTTGAACGATTAACCACCTCTTTTTAAGAAAATATAATATGTACTAACCCTTTGTTGAGTTGTTTAATAACAATCAGGTAAAATTTCAAGATAGCTCTCAAATGTGAAGTCTTTCAGAGAAGTCCGATTAGAACCCGTTCCCAGACCAGGATGGCCACCACTCAAGGAAATGATGGAGACCCCGAGATCAATGATCCCTCTAAGCTGAGGTTTCGTTCCATAGAAAGGGCTATGGAGAAGATGGCAGAACAGATGAGCTTCCTAGTAGATAACATTTCTTTGCTATGAGCTACAGCACCGGCCAATGAAGAAGGTTCCAAAACCCTTTATAGGAAGAATACACAACCTCCTGAAGCAAAACATGAATATCAAAAAGACCCATTCGAATCAGAAGGAGTTTACCTAAAAGACAACCTGACCTTTGAACCTGACACGTATGTGGCCCCGAGACCTGTCGACCATGGGCCAAGTACGGACAGCTTGAAAGAACTGGAAAAGAAATTGACACAATAGATCACTGAGAAGATGAAGGCATTTGTAAGGTGTGATGGATTTGAATAGGCGGGGATCACAGAATTTTCCGCGTATGACATGGGATCATACCTGAGAAGTTTAAGGTGTCATAATTTGAAAAGTATAACCGAACGGGTTGCCCGAAGCTTCACACCAGGTTGTATGTTAGGAAGATGAGAAAATACGTTCAGTACGACCCACTCATGGTACAGACATTTCAGGATAGCCTGACCAGACCGGCCCTAACTTGGTATGCCCAGCTTGATTTGAATCAGATAAATACATGGGAGAAACTTGCTCGAGCATTTTATGAACAATATAAATTCAATGTAGAAGTAGCCCCGATTATGATGGACTTGGTTGCTCTACGAAAGAAGAATAATGAATCGTTCAAAGAATACGCTCAAAGATGGAGGTCCTTAGCTACAAGAATCTCTACTCCAACGACCGAGAAAGAGCTCACATCGGCTTTCATTAACACCTTGGAGAGGCCTTATTTCTCCCATCTCATCAGGCAGGCCTCATTTAGTTTTGCTGAGGTAGTAGCGGCCAGGTGTAGGATTGAAAGTGTCATCTCTTCCGGTAAACTGTAGGACTTAGCAGATAGAAGATGACCTGCGTCATCATCTGGTCCTAGACCAGCTGTCAGCAAGCCTAAAGAATCTACGAATGGTATGGTAAATTCAAATGCCAGACCAAATGCTCAAGTCACTTTTAGGGCGAATACACCTCCCGCTCAACAACAGTACAGAGATCAGTTTCAAACTAACAGGACTTATAGGCAATTTACTAAGATACCGGTTCCTTTGAGTCAAGTCTTTGAGAAGTTGCGAAGGGATAATTTGATATGGTACGAACTTCCTAGTGATCGATATCGACCGAGATTCTTTGACTCCACAGTAAAGTGCGAATACCACTATGGACAAGTGAGGCATTCGACTGATGCATGCTGGAGACTGAGGAATAAGATTCGGGACTTGATAGATGAAGGGACAGTAGAGTTGGATTTTGTGGAAGCCCCGGTTCCTAATGTTAACAGCAACCCCTTACCCAACCATGGGCCCATGATTGGTATGATTTTTAATGACTGTACTGTTAATGTCATCAATTCAGATAAGAAGCCTAAGGTTTTTGAGTTCTATACTGGCAACCGGACTCCAGAAGTGAAGAGGTACACATTTCACGTACCGTTGCCACCAGAAAATTACAAGGCTGCTCCATTTAACTATCACCTAGTAAATCAGGAGAAACCAGGTTCTCTGGTAGGGGGCATTACTCGATCGGGAAATATTTATCACCTAAGAGAGGAGCAGGGGAGGAAAGTCATGTCGGGAGAATCAAATGATAAGACAGTGGCCAAACGCATTGAGGGACTATCGGCTTTTACCAAAATGCTCAAGTCAAGTGAGTATAAAATCATAGATTAACTCAGTAAGACTCCTGCACAAATATCGCTGATGGGCCTGTTAATCACCTCTGAACCACACAGGGAAGCCTTGTTTTGCACTTTAAATGAAGTAAAGGTCCCTCGAGAGATTCCAACTGAGAAGATGGGACTGCTTACTAATTCGATCCTTGCAATAGATCAAATTTCATTTTCAACTGAAGAATTGGGCGAGGAAGGGAACAAACATTCAAAGCCACTCTTTATCATGGTAAGGAGTAATGACATAATTGTCACCAGGGTGCTCATTGACAACGGATCGTTGTTAAACATCTACCCCCTCGCCACCTTGGATTTGCTAGGCATCGACACATCTGCAATTAAGCCTTCTTCTACAACAGTCAGGGCCTTTGATGGTTCTAGAAGAGAGATCATAGGGGAGATTGATTTATCCGTGAGTATTGGCGCTCAGCACTTCACTATTCGATTCCAAGTCATGGACATTCCAAGATCTTTCAATCTACTGTTAGGAAGACCTTGGATTCATACAGCAAGGGCCATACCTTCGAGCCTGCACCAAAAATTGAAGTTTATCTCCAATGGCCATGTGATTATAATTCTGGGAGATCAAGATTATGAAATCTATAAGGAGACGGCTATACCCTACATAGGAAGTGAGGGACAAGAGGAGCTGGGTTTACAAATGTTTGAAGAAGTAAACATGATTACTAGTCCCGACAGAGAGGGTGAAAGAAGGAAGGGATTCAAGGAAGGCCTGATTGGTACCTATGGCCTTGGTTACAATCCTACCCCGGCGGAAGAATTCCAGAAAAAGCAAGCAAGGGGCAAGAAAGGTAACAGATTATACCATGCCTCGATGACCTTTCCACCACTAGTTGAGACGTTCATACGAGAAGAGACTCAAGCCCGAGAATCTGACAAAGAAGGATCAATAAACTCGTTAACCAAGTTCCAGCATCATTTGAACAACTGGTTCTCCATCCCGGCAAATTGCAACAAGTCTTCCCTAAGGTAAAGGGGTGACCCGTAATTAGTATTTTTTGAATTTTTATTTTCAATAGTCATCGTTTTAAATGTATCGTTGAACCTTTCGTTCAAAATTAGTTAGGCCTTTATCTCAATTGAGACCACACCGCCATTTATTCAATGAAATCTTAGTTCGTTTCTTTCCTATGTTGCTCTTCAGTTCTATTTTGTTTACATGCATTTTTTTCATACATTCTCATTCAGATTCAATGAAATAAGCAAAAACCAGGAATACTTCGCGCAGATAGAAAATGAGAAAATCGATATCTTTTTCGACCCTACTGGGTTAGTCGTCGGGAGCGATGTCGATGACTACAGTAATATACAAGAGGAATGGCAAAAACATGAACTGGATAGGATCACTATTGACGAACCGATTGAGGAAATTAATGTGGGGAACGAAGAAAATCCTAAGAATTTAAAAATTGGGGCGAGTTTAAAAGAGAAACAAAAAACAGAAATGATTACGTTGTTAGCTGATTATCAAGACGTGTTCTCTTGGTCGTATGAAGTTATGCCTAGGTTAGACCCGTCGATTGTAGTCCACCATTTACCCATACAGGAGGACGTCAAACCAAAAAAGCAAAAATTGAGGAGATTTCAACTTGATGTCTTACTAAAAGTTAAAAAAGAAGTGAAGAAACTACTAGAGGTTGGATTCATCGAAGTGTCGGATTACCCAAAATGGGTAGCTAATATTGTTCCATTAATGAAGAAAAATGGGAAAGTTAAAGTGTGTGTAGACTTTCGAGATCTCAACCAGGCAACGCCTAAGGATAATTTTCCATTGCCTCACATTGATGTCTTAGTGGATAACACTTCTGGAAATCATCTATTTTCTTTCATGGATGGTTTTTCTGGATATAATCAGATTCAGATGTCCAAAGAGGATAAGACGAAAACGACTTTTATTATGACTTGGGGAACATTTTGCTATAAGGTGATGCCGTTTGGGCTAAAGAATGCAGGTGCAACATATCAGAGGGCCATGGTTGCAATCTTTCATGACAGGATGCATAAAGAAATAGAAGTGTATGTTGATGATATGATTACGAAGTCCAAAGAGGAGGAGAATCACCTAGAAAACCTAAGAAAGTTGTCTGATAAGCTAAGAAAGTACCACTTGAAATTAAATCCGGAGAAGTGTACCTTTGGTGTGACATCAGAAAAATTGTTAGGGTTCGTAGTTAGCCAAAGAGGTATTGAAGTCGATCCTGATAAGGCTAAAGCTATAATTGACATGCCTCCTCCACAAACGCTCAAGGAAGTGCGAGGATTGCTAGGGCGTTTAAATTACATTGCCCGATTCATAGCACAGTTAACGGACAAATGCCACCCTCTTTTTAAGCTGTTAAAAAAGAACGCAAAGATCAGTTAAAATGACGAATGCAAAATGGCTTTCATGAAAATCAAACAATATCTCATGAAACCTCCAGTGTTGGTAGCTCCTAAACCTGGAAAGTCGTTGTTTTTGTACTTGACCATAATGACGGAATCAATGGGATCCGTGCTTAGCCAGAAGGATGAAGAAGGGAAAGAGCGAGTTGTTTCCTATCTAAGCAAGAAGTTTATAGAAGGGGAGCAAAAATACTCAGAAGCTAAAAGAACTTGTTATGCATTGGTCTAGGTTATGCATCGGCTCAGACAATACACATTATATTATCAGATCGAGTTGATAACACAACACAATCCTCTGAAATACTTAGCTGAAAAACCGGCTCTCATTGGTAAAGTTTCAAAATGGCAGATGTTGCTGACAGAATTTGACATTAAGTATGTAAGCTAAAGTTCAGTCAAGGGGCAAGCTTTGGTGAATCAATTGGTGGAGAATCCTTCTGAGGATACCCCTCAAGGAATACGAGTTGAGTTTCCCGATGAAAACATCCTAGTAGCGGGAAATGATTCTAATGGTGAAATAGTCGAAAAATCTTCAGGGTGGAAAATGTTCTTTGACGAAGCAGCCAATGTGTCTAGATGTGGGGTAGGGGCAATTCTAGTATCGCTTGGAGGTACACAATTTCCAATGGCTGTGATATTGGTTTTCCTATATACCAATAACATTGCAGAATACAAAGCGTGTATTTTGGGGCTCAAAATCGCATTGTTTAAGGAGATACGAGAATTGCAGGTGTATAGAGATTCTTTGTTGATTATAGGCCAAGCTCGGGTGAATATAAGACAAAAGACCCCAAATTAGTACCTTATCGCCAACACTTGGCCAAGTTGATAACCAAGTTCGAAAAGATTACCTTTGTGTACGTACCAAGGGTTCAAAACCAATTTGTCGATGCTCTTGCTACTTTGACATCAATGATTCAGATATCAAAAGGAGTGGAGACTCAGCTACTTAAAATTGAAATTGAAGAAAAGCCTGCTTTTTGTTTGGCAATGGAAAGTTCATGTGACGAAAAGCCTTGGTATCATGATATCAAAATATTTTTACAGCATGGTACGTACCTCGAAGGAGCAGAAAGGAAGGATAAAAAATTAATTAGAAGATTGGCGGCTCAATACTTGATGAGTGATTCTACGTTGTACCGACGATCGTTTGACGGTACGCTTTTACGTTGTGTAGACAGGAAAGAGGCAGAGACACTAATGAAAGAAGTGCACAAGGGAGTATGTGGCCCTCATATGAATGGCCACATGCTTGCCAAGAAAATCATGAGGATGGGATATTACTGGTCAACTGTAGAGGCGGATTGTATTGCACATGTTAGACGTTGCCATTTGTGCCAAATTTATGCGAACAAGATAAATGCTCCACCTCAAGAGTTGCATACACTATCAGCACCATGGCTTTTTTCGATGTGGGGAATAGATATCATTGGCCCAATCACTCCAAAAGCATCTAACAGGCACAGATTTATATTGGTAGCTATTGATTATTTCACTAAGTGGGTTGAAGCCTCATCCTACTCTAGTGCGACGAAGGGAGTAGTAGTCAAGTTCATCAAGAGGGACATACTGGTTCGGTATGGTACGCTAGAAACGGTTATCGCTGACAACGGTGTGAATCTGAATAATAAATTGATGTCCAAGTTATGCCGATGCTTTAGAATCATTCATAGAAATTCTACTCCTTATCGACCCCAGATGAATGGAGCCGTAGAAGCAGCCAATAAGAATATCAAAAGAATTATTGAGAAAATGGCCATTACGTATCGAGATTGGCATGAGATGTTACCATTTGCACTCATGGCCTATCAAACTTCTATCAGAACATCAATAGGGGCAAACCCTTACTCGTTGGTATACGGAATGGAGGCTGTACTGCCAGTGGAAGTTGAGATCCCGTCTCTCAGAATATTGTCAGAGACTCAGTTAGATGAGGCTGATTAGGTAAAGAAGCATATTGAGCAATTGAACCTAATTGATGAAAAAAGGCTGACAGCTTTATGCCACAACATTTGCTATCAGCAACGAATGGCCAGGGCTTTTAACAAAAAAGTACGACCTCGGAGTTTTGAGCAAAGTGATATGGTGTTGAGGAAGGTGTTGCCTAACACAACTAATTCAAGAGGGAAGTTTGCCCCAAACTATAAAAGGCCTTACATTGTGAAGAAAGTATTGCCTGGAGGAGCTGTTATCTTGTCTCAAATGGATGGTCCGGATTTGAAGGACCCAGTAAATGCTGATGCATTGAAGATGTACTATCCTTGAACATCAATGAAATTTTGCAAATAATCTTACTATTACTGTGGTCTCATTTTCATTTTCTACATGCAAAGGTTGTATTCCTAGTAGTCGTTAACATTGGATAAATATCCTTAGCCTTCCTTTCCCTCATCCCACTAAAAGACCCTACTTCTCGCTCTATTATTTACCCAAACAAACCTTACACACAAAGAACCACAAGAAAAATAATCATTTAATTTGAAGTGATGACTATTGATAAAATTCTTTTAATACTTTATTGTGGTTAACCCCCCAAAGAAAGGGAGATCTGTTTCCTATTTTTCAGGACAGGGCCATGTTCAAAAAGGGTAACATATGGCACGTAAGTAGAAACTCGCTTGAGAACAAATGCTTGCCTGGAAAGCCAATGTTTAGACCGGAAGTTCAATACAAGACATCCTTGTTCGAGAAGAATATGTTTTATATTCGTTTCAAGCTTAAGTTGTTTTCAAAAGAAGAAGAAGAAGAAGAAGAAGAAGATGGCGGGTTTTGGAAAGAGACAGTAGAAGAAAGAAGAAGAAGAACAAAAACAAGAAAAGCAATAGTAAGGGTCAGAATCATTGGTTCTAATAAGATTGTTCAATAAGACATATGATGACTTGGGAGCTATCAATGAAACCAGGTAAGTGGTTCTAAACTTGATATAACATTACATTAACAATTGGTTTTCCCTAAGGATAATAACTTAATTTCCAAAAAACAATTTCTTAGTAAGATAGATTAGCTCGTGGAGCATGGTCCAAGTGTTTCTTCAACTCCCAATCGTCGAACTCATAGAACGTTACCCGACTCAAAATTTCTTCAAGGGATTTAGCGCTTTAGTTAGCTTATGGAGCGCTATTTTGACTCATATTCTCAGTTAGGGATCTAGCCAGCTCATAGAGCGCAATCCTAATCTAAAGCTTCTTAAGTATTCTGCCTAACTCCTAAAACAATCCCAATTTATAATCTCTTAGGGATTTAGCAAGCTCATAGAGCTCTATCCCAATTCAAAGTCTTCTTCATTTTAAGGTCTTAGCTAGTTCAAGGGGCGCTTTGACCGCCTTGGTTAGTCAACTCATTAAGGGCACGACCAAGTCTTCTTCATTTTTAGGTCTTAGCCAGCTCAAGGGGCGCTTTGACCGCCTTGGTTAGTCAGCTCATTAAGGGCACAATCCAAGTTTTCTTCTTTATTTTTAGGTCTTAGCCAACTCAAGGGGCGCTATGACTGCCTTGGTTAGTCAGCTTATTAAGAGCATGATCCAAGTCTTCTTCATTTTTAGGTCTTAGCCAGCTCAAGGAGCGCTTTGACCGCCTTGGTTAGTCAGCTCATTAAGGGCACGATCCAAGTTTCCTTCATTTTTAGGTCTTAGCCAGCTCATGGGGTGCTTTGACCGCCTTGGTTAGTTAGCTCATTAAGGGTACGATCCAAGTTTTCTTCATAGTTTTAGGTCTTAGCCAGCTCGTGGGGCGCTTTAACCGCCTTGGTTAGTCAGCTCATTAAGGGCACGTCCAAGTTTTCTTCACTTTTTTAGGTCTTAGCCAGCTCACCTTGGTTAGTCAGCTCATTAAGGGTACAATCTAAGTTTCCTTCATTTTTAGGTCTTAGCCAGCTCAAGGGGCACTTTGACCGCCTTGGTTAGTCAGCTCATTAAGGGCACGATCCAAGTTTTCTTCACATTTTTAGGTCTTAGCCAACTCAAGGGGCACTTTGACTACCTTGGTTAGTCAGCTCATTAAGGGCACGATCCAAGTTTTCTTCATATTTTTAGGTCTTAGCCAGCTTGTGGGGCGCTTTGACCGCCTTGGTTAGTTAGCTCATTAAGGGCACGATCCAAGTTTCCTTCATTTTTAGGTCTTAGCCAACTCATGGGGCGCTTTGACCGCCTTGGTTAGTCAGCTCATTAAGGGCACGATCGAAGTTTTCTTCACATTTTTAGGTCTTAGCCAGCTTAAGGGGTGCTTTGACTGCCTTGGTTAGTTAGCTGATTAAAGACACGATCTAAATTTCCTTCATTTTTAGGTCTTAGCCAGCTCATGAGGCGCTTTAACCGCCTTGGTTAGTCAACTCATTGAGGGTACAATCCAAGTTTTCTTTACATTTTTAAGTCTTAGCCAGCTCAAGGGGCGCTTTGACCGCCTTAGTTAGTCAGCTCATTAAGGGCACGATCCAAGTTTCCTTCATTTTTAGGTCTTAGCCAGCTCGTGGGGCGCTTTGACCGCCTTGGTTAGTCAGCTCATTAAGGATACGGCTAAGTCTTCTTCATTTTTAGGTCTTAGCCAACTCGTGGGGCGCTTTGACCGCCTTGGTTAGTCAGCTCATTAAGAGCACGGCCAAGTTTTCTTCATATTTTTAGGTCTTAGCCAACTCATAGGGCACTTTGACCACCTTGGTTAGTCAGCTCATTAGGGCACGACCAAGATTCTTGTTATTCTTTTAGAGATTCTTGCCAATTCACAAAGGCACTTCCCATTGTCGTTCCGACCCTCGTCAAGTGACTTAACATTCCTTAAGATAGAGTCGTCCTGAGGCAAAAACGGTGTCTCTTTTGTCTTTGTAGCAAAATTTTGCTCAAACTTCACCACAAAGAGGGGCAGCTGTAGACACCTGATTTTTGCCCCTCCATAGTCTTAATTTTAATTTTAATTTTTACAAAAAAGGGTCATAATTCAAAAAATTAAAAATAAAAAAATAATTAACAAATAATGAAAATACCAAAAAAAATAAGAAAAGGAAAAGTTATAAAAATTTCTTAGATTTTTAGGAAGTAATTTATATTAGGAATAATTAGTTTTAGTGTTAGTTTTAATTTTAGTTTAGTTAAACATTTTAGTTTAGGGATTCAGATAGTTTAAATATAATTTAATGGTAATGAACAGCCTAACGGATAAGCAACGGAGTATTTGGGAGGATTTAGTTGGAGGTCACAAGTTTGAGTCTCAGCAGATACCTATGTCTTTATTTTTCTAACTTTGCAGAAGCGAGACGAGAATCAGTTTCATATTTAATTAAATCGTATGAGTTTAGTTAAATCAGATTTGAATAAAATTTGAATCTAGTTTAATAAGATACAATAGATATGATAGGATTCGATTTGGACTTTATAAAAGAAAACCAACAACGGGAATAAAAAAAAAAAATCCACAATCCCTACCCTCTAATGAACAGCAGCCGCAGTCAGATGACTATACAATTCAATCACGTACGCATTCAATACTCTAGTCCGAAACAGAGCAGCTCCTTCAACACGTAATAGTAGACCCGAGCAGTTTTATAGCTAAGCTAAACAATAGACACACAGCCAACAACAGACAGTCGAATCATCATCGGTACTTCACACAACACAAACGCGAACACGCCCCTGACCGAACGCGAACGCCTCATCCCCGAACGCCACGTCTCATCGCCACGAACACACAATTGCAGGCTCCAGTCATCCGCACGCCCACAGCAACTCCCAGTCTGCACATACCATCGACTCCCTATGCACGATCTTCACATACTGTCGACTCCCCACGCATGATCAGCCCGCACGCCACGAACAGCAGCTGCACTACAATTTCAGACCAACCCAAGCTTCCTTGGCTGGACTGCTCTCGCCCGACCGTTGCTGCGCTCGCCCGACCGTCGCTGCGCTCATAGACTGAGCCACTAGACACACTCACAAGCAACAGCCGCTAGCACGACGGAATAGCATCAGGTTCAATCTTTGTCAAAATTTTATTAAGTAATTATTTATTATTATTATGTTAGATTGTTAATATTATTAAGATCTTTGGTAGTTTAACATGGTGTATATACATAGATGGGTATATCTTAGTTTAAGGTACTTATTTTAGTATAGATTAGAGATTATATTGATTTAAGTGGATATTTTTTTTATAAGTAGTGGTATATATATAAGGATATATAGATATTAAGTAAGGGATTATTAAGATCAATTTTTATATACATTATTATATTAATTATATTTTAGTTGACATAATGTATAATATGTATATATATGTTAGTTTAGGAGTTTTAGTATTAGTTCTTATACAAGTGTATTATATAGGAATTAATTTATTTCGTTAGATAGTTATGTATATTCGTTAGCAATTTTTTAGATTAGTTTTAGGGTTTTCTCATATAAAAAACTATTTTTTTTTTTTTTGCATAGGTATTTTTTTTAGCATTATGATTTTAGAATTTTCTCACTTAGAAAAATTTATTTTAAAAATAAAAATAATAAAAACCCCATTTAAAAAAAAAATAAGACTTTTGGAGAGTTTTTTATAAAATAAAAGGACTTAATGAATTAGGACTCTTTGGAGTTTTGAAAAACTTAATTGATAATGACATAAACTCGATCGGTTTTTAAAAAATTAAAATAAATCAACACGCTAATTTTTTCGGAAATAACTACGATCGTCTAATCCCGGCTAGCGGGTACGTAGGCACCTTTGGGGCGATAATAAAATATGTAGAAACTTAGGTTCTTTTTCCTTTTGATTTTTATTTATTTTTTTAAAATATTATAATTAGAAAAATAATCCTAATTTCGGCAAATAAATAGTAGTACCCGTTAGGGTTTAATAGGTTAGCCCCCGAATTCAGAACCCTCTGGTTCTTTGTTAAAATTGAAATAAAAAACCGGTAGCTAAATCGTAATCAATCCATCCAATTGATTATGGTTTCTTTTTCTTTTCCCGACTTCGGTCGGGTGGCGACTCCAAAAATTATTTTTAATAAAGAACCGGAATTTCTCAATTTCTTTAGTCGAGGATTGATATTAAATGGGTAAGAGTTTAGTATTAATCAGGAAATGAGAAATTAATATTATAAACAGAAAACCGAAAAATCAGACTCGACAAGTCTTACATCCATCAACTTCACTACCTCTTTCTTAACTACTTCCTTCATGTTGGGATTCAACCTCTTTTGAGGTTGCACTACTAATTTAAATCCATCCTCCATCAAAATTTTATGGGTACAAAAGGAGGGAGTAATTCCCTAGATATCCGATATCTTGCATACAATTGCCCTCTTATGTTCTTTCAAGACTGATAAGAATTTCTCCTTTTGGCAACAATCTAGCCCCAATGATATGATCACCAGTAGCTTAGAATCTTCAGACAAAAAGGCATACTCTAAGTAAGTTGGCAATTGTTTCATTTTTAAGTCAGGGGGCTCCTTAACCGATGGCTTTAAATGAGTAATATAACTCCAGTTAATCTCTTCAACCTCGAAATCCTTCACTTATATACTACATACCTCCAACTAAGTGATCACTTCTTTCATCTCTTCAACTTTATCTATCTCATTTCCTCCTGTCATGTATGACTCCAAAGGATCCTTACTCAAAACATCCTGCAAAAACTCAAAAATGGTGAAATCAAAAGAATCAATAGCAAAGCATTTGTCATCATCATTCATTGATTTCTTGAAGACATCAGCATCTTGATCACCATTTCCTTGCTTTCGACTTAAAGGATCAGCTTCCCATCTTTAACATCAATTACAGCACCTGCAGTTGCCAAGAATGGTCTTCCTAAAATGAGTGAAACCTCGATATTCTTGTCCATGTCCAACACTATAAAATCTGCAGGAAAAATAAAGTCATGTACCTTTACGAAAAAATCTTCCACAACCCCTCTTGGAACCCATATGGATTTGTCTGCTAACTAGATGCTCATTCGCGTACTTTTAGGTTCTCTTAGATGCAATTTCTTGAACAAATTACAGGGCATCAAATTGATGCTAGCTCCAAATCTGCCAATGCCCTCTCTATTGGAAGGTCTTAATCAAACACAGAATGGTGAAGCTACTAGGATCCTTAAGTTTCCTAGGCAACTTATTCATAAGAACTATAGAGCACTCTCCATCCAGGATAACAGTAGAAAGTTCCTCCAATTTCCTCTTGTTAGAAAGAAGCTCCTTTAAGAATTTTGCATACTTAGGCATCTAGCCCAGAACTTCTACTAAAGGAAGATTGATGTACAACTGTTTGAAGAGTTCTAAAAACATTTTATAATGCTCATCATCCTTATCCTTCCTTAATCAAGAGGGGTATGGCAAAGGTAGCTTATACTCCTTTGGTGCTATTGGTAAGACTTCCTCTTCCAGTGGTCCATTATTCACTAGTTAATCCTCAATCATAGTCTCAACTTCTTTTCTACTATCTTGGATCCTCTCTGAAGCTTGTAACTCATTGACACTTCTAAGAGTCATAGCTTTAACATGCTCCTTAGGGTTTGTCTCCGTATTACCCAGTAGCGATTTAGGAGCTCTTTCAGATAACATCTTAGAAATCTGCCCAAGTTGATTCTTTAAGTTATGTATTGATGCTCCTTGATTTCTTATAGCCACTTTTGTAGCTTGGTGGCGATTTTCAAAGGTATTGATGTATTGAGCCAGCATCTCCTCAATGGACATTAGTTTATCTTGAGGAGGTGGCACTTGTCTTTGAAATCCAAGAGGTTACATGTTAGAACTCTGATCAGTATTGTTGCCCCATCTAAAATTTGGATGATTCCTCTAACTCGGGTTGTAGGTGTTACTAAAAGGATCATTTCTTGGTCTGATTAGGTTCCCTATGTAGTCAATCTCTTCTACTTGATTCATCTATGAAGTGCTTGCCAACTCAGTATCTCAAAGTGCCAAAGCCTTGTTCTGACCCATTGTAAGACTATCAAGCTTCCTTGTCAACACCTCCACCTTATGTGCTAAAGTAGAAGTGGTGTCCAACTCATGTTTTCCTATTAGCCTTCTTTCTCTTCCTCTTACAAATGACCATTGATAATGATTATTGGCCATATCTTTAAATAATTGAATACGTTGCTCTGGCAACTTATGGTTTAGGCTTCCTTTAGTAGCTGCATCAATGAGAGGCTTCCTCTAGCAGCTAGGTGGTGTAGTTTAATTCATTGCAGAATATCTAAACTTGGTGCCAATCCAAAAGACCATGATGGGGGCACTTCTTTAACAATTCCTTTCACCACTCCCATGCTTCATATAGAGTCTCTAAATCCATCTAACTAAAAGAAGAGATATATGCCCTTAGCTTAGCCATCCTGGAGGGTAGGAAGTATTTTCTCATGAATAGCTCAGCCATTTCTTGCCATGTATTAATGGAATTCCTTAGCATAGAGTTAAGCCACTACTTAGCATTGGATCTAAATGAAAACGGGAACAGCCTAAGTCTAATAGCATCCTCAGAAACTCCACATATCTTAAATGTGTCACATATCTTTGAGAACTGCTACAAATGGTTGTTAGGGTCTTCATCACTAAACCCATCAAACTAAACACATTGCTAGATCATTTGAATGATACTTGGCTTGATTTCAAGCGTATTGGCTTAAACTCTAAGTCGAGCTATGTTAGTACTTGCTACATCTAAGTTAAGCCTACAATAATCCAACATTGTCCTAAGAGCCACAAGTGGATTTACTCTTATCTCATTTCTTGCTTTTACTACATTCCAATTTCTATCAAGAGGTGGGTCCAAATTTAATAGCGAATCTCCTTGGATACCATCTTCTAGATTCAAGAATTGGTTTCCAAATGGCAGCTCAATGTTTTGATTTGTATTACTTATTTTGGATCTCAACAATTCTTGTACTCTTACTTCCTTACTAGTAGATACTCGCTTCTCAAAATACTCTTGGACTTTCTTCAAGTTACTTCTAAATGTTCTTTCAAGTTCAAGATCGAAATAAGCTAAACTGGTTATGTTGCTCCGGGTCATAAACTACAAATCAACAAATAAGCTAATATGGGCACAAGTATTTCGACTAAACGAACAACAAATATAAAAAAAAAAAAAACAATGCTAAAAGAACAAGAATCCTAATTTTCCTAATGATGATGCCACTTCCCTAACAATGGGTCCAAAAACTTGATCATCTCTAAATAGAGCTTCCAAGTTTTACAAATTAAATTCCTATATTCTATCCTTAACTCGATTTAACAAGCAATTGTACCTATTGTTTTATAGCACGGATGAGTATAGAGTCATCTCCACTGGGAAAAGGATTCAAACACTAATACTTATTATTCTCCTTATTATCTAACAATCCAATTTATCAAGTGATTAATTATTTAGACTCTAAATTATTAACTTAACTAAACTACACTAATCTACAAACTAATGCCATTAACACAATAGTTACCAAAAACAATTACTAACAACATACTTAACATGCATACTTGCTTCACCACTTAGCATGATACTACCAAAATACTTTTTGTCCTAATACTTGTTATCTGCGAGAAATTACAATATGTAAGCATTCTTCTCAGAACTACTTAATTCTAATCCTAATTGTGTCTATTGGAATATCTTCCTAATTAACATCTAAAACGTATCAATTCTTCTAAGGATGCAGCAACTTTCTTAATAATATCTCTATTATCAGGAGTAAGTTGTTCCAATGAACTATATCTATTCAATAGAGTTGTCTCTCAACATATTCTATCGAAATTCGTTAGAAGTCAATGTCATGCACTACACCATACTTAAATTCATTAAGTGCAATTCATCGAAATTAACTTTTATCAAGAAACTACTATTCCATGCACTCGATCATACTAAGTGATGTAGCAAATCCTAACGTACTACTCACACATGATGAAAGAATGAAGTGTATTAATGCAATGTAGATATAACAATGAAATTAACATAAGACAAGTAAGAAATACAACCTCGTTTGAAATTCACTATAGAAATCTTTAAAATGTACAAACAATGAATCCCATCATCCCTCTTGAGTCATTCCGAGAAATGTATAATACAATACTTAAACAAACTCTGCTATCAATAGGAACACAATGGTATAGATGCGGATGATTATGTGTTTGTTTTTTGAATTGATGTTCTATTTGATCTCTCAATTATCCCCTCCAATAGTTGTAGTATATTATATTCTTTCTGTCAAATGACTCGAATCTACCTCTTCAAGACACCACCTAATGTTTCTACATACTGGTTCGTGTGAAAAGGTTAAAAAGAACAGTTGTACCCCTGCCATCGTATTCATGACTTAGGAAGTGATAGTCTCAAAAAACAATATTCTTCACCAATCATAGCTATGATTCATTCCATGAACTTCTCGTCACTTTATTACATCTCATCACACCCGTGATTGATGATGTAATTACCCTCTTACTATGCAATCACGATCGTGATTAACAAGGTGATTATCAATACTTCCTTAATCATGCCCATGATTGAGAGAGTGATCAATACTAATCTTTTCATTTCCTTCTTTATCACGCCAATGATTGAGTAAATCTTGATACTACTTCAACGTTTTCTTCTCCCTATGACCATGATTGACTTAAAAGTCGTTGTTCTTGTGTATATTTCATCCCCTTGCTCATGATTTACCTGAAATCAATATTTTATACAATTAAGTACCAAAACTTAAGAATTAAATCACAATTATAATCAATTATATGCCTAAACATGTCTTGAAAGTATAAAGTAATTTACGCTTATCAAATCTCGCCATGCCAATAGCTTCGATTAAGAACTGCTGTGCACAAAGTTAAATGAGAAAGAGAGTGCTTAGATGTAGTAGAGAGAGAAAGTAGGTATTTGATCTAGATTGAGCATTCTTGAGCTTTGCTTCATGATGGAATCGAGTCTACAAAACCTTTTCTATAGTTTGCAAAGTTCAATTAGCATAACAAGTCTAAAATCAATATTAATTTTGAAGATTCAAATTCACAGCAATTGACTTGCTAATTGATATTCTTTCATTTTTCACATTAATTTAGTCCTTATAGTCACTTGAATTTGGGCAATTTTAAGGGTGAATTCAAGACTAGGCCATACCCTATTAGACCCGAACTTTGGCAAATAGAATCTTAATACTGAAAATTTAAGATGTAGGTAAAAGCTTATTTCATATAACTTAAAATATATGTTAAGATTACAAATTTGTTAAAACAACCTACAGAATTTAGGCATTTGAGATAAAATAATAAAATATAAATATAAGTTAAAAGTGAAAATTTTCAAATTGTATTCATTATACATTGAAAACAAGAAAATAGTGAAACTCTATAACTAAATTAATGAGACCTTAGGCATAAGTTAACAATATAAAAGTTTAACAAGATGGCATAAAAAAATAAAACAATGACAAATAAAATAATATTTTGAATAATATGTGAAATGCTTACTTAACCATAATTGTACAATTTCGAACTCTCAAATTAAGGACGTTCAAAAAATTTGCATGTGTAGGCGTAAGATAAACGTTAGGATCATAAAAGTTAGTTTAAAAAAAGAAAGAAAGAGTTCATAAATTTAAATCTTGAAATATAATATTAAATTATTACTATAAATTAAAATAATAAAACTAACTACTTCATTTTGTAACATTCCAAAAACCAAAAATCTATGCGAAATAGAAAGGGAGTTTAGAGGTAAGTTAAATAGACAAGAAAATTAGTAAATGCTATAAAAAATAATAATATATAATTAAATAAGTAATGTGTAACTAAGTTAATTAGTAGAGCATGGGCTATAGAAGTTTCCATACAATGATAACAACTAACTTAAAATATTATAAATAATAAACTTAAGTGATAAGTTAATAGTGCTCATGGTTTTCTAATAAAACCAATGATGAGTTGTTGTTTTATAAAACCATGAGATTAGATAACTTTGAGACAAAACCATGAGTGAAAACTACAAATTATACCATGGTTTCACCAAACCACTGAACACTTGGCAATTTGGAAAAAGTGCAATATGATACTTGTCATACATGCCATTTACCTATTCATTAACCCAAGGTTTATATAAACCTTTCAACAACATCATTTGCATCCTTTTGGGCAAATCAAAAGTCTAGGGAAATCGAGAAAGCATAAGGAAATTCTTAGAGAAATTTTCAGAGAATTTTGGAGAAATTTAGGAAAATTAGAAACTAGAGTACAAATATGAACTTATAGAGTTCCCCAACCAAGAGAGAACCTAACAACAAGTGGCCGCCACCACCACTAGGAGCTCCCATCAATGCCTAAGGTTGCCAACAATAGCCCCAACACCATTAGCCACTAAAGCTTCAAATACCAGTGAGTTTGATATTCTACTCGATTTTCAAAAATTTGTTAAAAAATACCAAATTTCATATGAAAATTCTAGAAAATTTTATTCTTACATAATTTTAAGTATATTTTCATAAAAAATTATTCATTTTATATATCACCCTTAAGAAATGAGCCCTTTAGAATCGATTTTCGATTCGATTTTCAAAAGCCACAATATAGTTTCCTTACCAAAAATTTTATATAAATACCTTATTACATATGCAAAAGTGCTATGTAAAGAGTTTTTCTAATACATTTCATTTTATTAAGGTTAAGTTTTAGTTTTTAGAAAACCAATAAGTTGAAATTTAAGGATAATCCATTATTTTTCAAATGATTTTGTTAAATATGATTTTCCATCACCTTTTTAGTAATTTTTTGTTACATGCAATGGGTTTATCTTCCTTTCTAAGTCGGAATAGGAGATTTTCCAACAAGATGGGTTTTCCAAAGCTAAACATGATGATTTTTACTTAAATACTTATGTGGATTTTTACTAAGTTGATAAATTAATCATTCTTGTTAAAAATCATTAGTAATCAGTAGTCAATTGAAGATTTTAGTGGCTACACATGAAGAATTTTCATACTAAAAACCATGATTTTTTAACTTGATATATGTATTTTAGGTAAATTAGTTAATTATGTGTGTTTAACATTCTTTTTGGTTGAATTTCGAATTATGCATGTCAATATCAAGGAGTTCAATGGTATGCGAGTTAATATCGATGGAGTTCCAACAAGGTTGGGCAAGAACAAAGTAAAAAAAGAGTATGAAAAATAGTGTTTTTGGCAAATTGAGGAAAATCTAGTGCCTAAAGAATGTGCTATAGAAGTTATGGATGAGCTAATGAAGGGGTAAGTAGCTGTAGAAGATTCTGTAGAAACATCTGGAATGTTGGTACAAACTATTGACTTGTAGAATGTATTGTCGAGGCTTTCCTGATCAAGTTTACTATAAGTTACTACTATAGAAACTTTAGCAGAAGGTTTCCTGATATAGAAATTATAAACAAAATTTCCTATAGAAGGTTGTGTAAAAGGTCTATTTGATAAGAAACATAAGTGAAGACACTAATAGATGGTTATGTAGAAGATTCCATATCAAAGAATACAAGTTAAAACAATAGTAGAAGGTCCAATGGGTAAAAAATATAACTAAGGACCCTAGTAAAAGCTTGAATAAAAGATACCATACACTTAACTGGCCCTAGTAGAAGGTTATGAAGAAGATACTAAAAATCTAAGAAACTTAATAGAAAGTTGAGTAGAAAGTTTTAATAACATATATAGAAGTGATAAATTGTATTGAAACTAAAATATGATTTACAATATAGGGACCATTGACAACAAAAGGATCGGGGCGACTGAGTTACGAGAGCAAGTGAGAATCTAAGTAAGTGGGATCAATACTTAATGGCATTTTGGAGTACTATATAAAAGTACTTAGAGGCTGATGTGTACACTTGTTTATGGTTGTAAATTAATCGATTGTGCACATGCAAAGTATGTGCTTGGAAATTGCCTGCTATGTTGTTTGATTGTTATGCTAAATGTTATGATTACTTTGTTATGTTACGCTCCTTGATTTAATTGTTTGCAATTGGTTAGACACCTTTAAAATGGACTAAGCTAAAATTTAGATATAAACACTAACCAAACATATATTGTAATCCATTAGGGGAAGAAGTTAAGATTTCCAACCAAATACCGACCCTTCAATGAGGTAGCTAAAATGGGCCTTCCCTCACCCTTAAGGCTAAACTAAGTGACAAGAGAGAGCGCCATGGTAAGGTTAAGGGCATTGGGTTCAAAGAAGGTCTTAGGCGAAACACACTTCCATTACACAAGCCTAGGTTTGGTTGGAAGGCATCATGGTAGGAACATGCTTCCATTTATACAAAAATCCCTCAACTCGGGTTAGAAAGGGCACAATTTCCCTAACTTCACAATGGACTAAACAACATTGTGTGAATGTCATATGCTTGTTGCATTGCATTCCATCTACCTAATTGATTGAAAACCATACTTAATTGTTGTGCCGTGTATGCTTCTGTCTCTACCCCCTTACTGAGTGATAGTTGCTTATATCCCCATAGTTCCTTTTACAAGTTCTAGAAGATAGACATCAAGATCATCAATCTCTAGGGGTACCAAAGTCGATAACAAGTCTAGACTAAGGAACAAATAGATTGGAATATTTTTTTTATCTTTGTTTCAGAATCAATTGGACCATTTGAATGACCCAAATTAACTTATAATATTACATTAGTTGTGAAAATGATTTTGAATTCTTTTACAACTTTATTTGTATAAAAATTCCATGTAAATGTATACATTTCAAAATAAACATATGAATCAAATTTCCATTTTTCAAAGGAATTATATGAATCAAATATGTCTATTTTACTTCAAATATTAGATTGAGGATACTTCAAAGTTGTTTAGTCGTATGTGCCTTGTGTATACCAAATTTATGATAGCAGTTAAGTGGCCAGCTTTTGTCATAAGTTGATGTATACAGCGAGATTGTTACAGCTCTACTACGCTCGAGACATGATAGTTCTTATAAGGTATAAGAGTACTATTTCTTAAGGACTTATGGGATATAGTTCTTAAAGAACTTATTTGAAGTGTCTTAACTAAAATCAAGTAGAATACACTAGGTATCAGGTGAGAGTAGGTAGTAAATTGATAGTAAAAGATGTAGACTTCAAGTTTATATATATCTTATGTATGTAAAAGAACATAGGATAATTAAATCCTAATATAAGAATCTAAAATTCTACTAGCTCTCCTTTATGCTACCTTACAAGACTATGGAAATGAACTTGTGACTATTTAACTTTACTTTAGTGATCTAAAGAGAAGAAGAGAATGTTAGAGCACCTAATTATAGATGATTTTATTAAACCTTAGGTAAAACACTAAAATCATATATAGATGAACTTGTAGAACCTTATGTAGAGAGTTTGGTAATGGCTATTTTTAGAAATTGTAGAACCTTATGCAAAAGCTTAAGACAAAGCTTGATGAGGGGAGTCTAATAGGAAGGATAATGTAGAATCATATGAGATGGACCTTGTAGAACCTTTTGTAGGAGGTAATATAGAACCTACTGAAAAGGAGTTAGTTAGACCTAATGAAGAGGATCCTATAGAAGTTTTTATAGAAGGTCAAATAGAATCTCCTATAAAAGGTAAGATAGAACCTAATGATAACCTTGTAGAACTTATGGTAGAAGATAACCAATTAGAAGTATAGAAGATGACTTACAGAAGCTAATGTAGAAGGTTAATGGATGAGGATGATGAGATAGTTCAAGAGGTCATTGACTTAGCTAGTGATGAGGATAAGGTTCCAAAGTTAATGAAGGCAGAAGATGTGGGGCTTCATGAGGTGATATATATTTCAAATTGTCTAAAGATTGTATCCTTGAGTTTAAGTTTTGAGATTGAGTAATGCATCGTCGAGGTCATACACATAGAGAAGCACCACAATGGAAAGAGTTAAAAGAAAACAAAGAAAACTAGCAAAATCTAAGTAGTTACTAATTAGATATGACACACCAATTGATCATATTCGGCCTACAATTTGCCAGATATGACTCATTGGTTCAAACTATAAGGTCACTCGCCACTACTCTTTGCTAAAAAAAAATAGATAAGAGTTCAGGAAAAATGAGGACACTATGGTTACTCACAAATAGAAACTTGTGTTAATCTAATAATGTAATATGGTGCTACCTACATACAAACAATGGGATTTATATATTAACCCCACTAAGGTTACAAGCATATATAAAAAAGACAAAAAGAATAATTTACAAATTGGAATACATGAAATATATTTAAAAAGGTAAAAAGATAAAGAACAGTTTATATGGAGGGTGAGGAAATCCTTCTAGAATGTTATACCAAAAGACATGTACTGCATGATGGTTGGCAATCTAGAGTATGATACAATTCGAACAAGGTGAAGAAAAGAGTCTACAGTTAAAGCCAACTTGATTTAGTTTAGGTCAAACCTTAATCATTCAAGGATGTCTAGATCCCCTTCAAGTCTAGTGTCTTATGACTTAGCTTGGATTGGGGTCGAATGTTGGTAAGCTCGGGAGCTTGACTTGAATAGATGTTTAAGGCTGATCTGCTTAGAAGCTTTTTGGGTCATGGTATGTATGCTCAATAGGTTGGTACGTCTACTTAGCTACTTGAAAGCTATGTTAGCATTCATGAGAGCTCAATGCTTAGGTTGACAATAGAGTGAAAGATGTAGGTTAAAATAAGAATCCTCATCTAAGATAAGGCTTCAAGTTAGTATCCTCCACATGAGTCCTTAGAGTCCTCCAACTTAGCTATGCGTATTTAGTCCGGATAGTTGATTCCTATCATTTACTTGGGGGTTGGAAAGATTTATCCTCAAATTCAAAGTGATCTCGGGCTCTTGTTCTATTTATGTTCCTACAAGGTCCTCTTTTAGTTGGTAGGGAATCAGATTGGATACATTAAAGGTGGAGGAAACACCATAGTTCTCAAGCAATTTAATTTGGTAGGCATTGCGATTGATCTTCTTTAGGACCTTAAATGGACCATCAGCTCACAAAGATAGCTTGCTCTATCTTAGGTGTGGAAATCATTCTCGACTAAGATGAATCCATACTAACTTTCCTGGTCTAAAAGATATAGTTCAATAACCATGACTATCAATCTCTTGTTGTCTATGGTTAAACTTGGTAACTTCCTTGCCACGAACTCTAGATTAACTCTCTTTAGCAACAATGGGGGTACCAATCAGATCTAAGTGAATAGTAGGATTGAGGCTGTAGACAACCTAGAATGGAGTCTTTCCAATGGTGCTGTAGATAGTTTGGTTGTATGCAAACTCCATAACTGGTAGACACAGATCCTAGTTTTTAAGTTCTTTCCCATGACAGCTCTAAGTAAGTTGCCTAACATCCTATTCACCATTTTAGTTTAACCATCAGTCCGAGGGTGGCTATTGGAGCTAACATAAGTTTAGTCCCAAGTCTTCTCTAAAAAGTCTTCCAAAAATAGCTCAAGAATTTGATATCACAATATGAAACAATAGTTTTCAACTCTCTATGTAGTCGGACAACTTCTTACTAAAATAAATCAACAATATATAAAGCATCGTTACTTTGAAGGTACAAGATGAAGTGTGCCATTTTGCTAAAGTAGTCTACCATAATAAAGATTGATTCTTTTCCCCTAGATATCCGAAGCAACCCTAAGATAAAGTCCATACTAAGATCAGCACAAGGTAAGGTCAATGTTGGTAGGGGCATATACTTTCTATGGGGCTCTCTTTTTCCCTTAGCTTTCTTACATACTTCACAGCTACCAACTACCTTATAGACATCCTTAGCCAAACCAGGCCAGTAAAAATTTTCTTTTAACAAGTTAGCTATTTTGGTCTCTCCAAAATAACTAGATAATCCACCACTATAACTTTCCCTAACCAACAGCTTACGTATGGAACAGCTAGGTATATGGATTATGTAGATGAACACATGGGCTCAATATCATACGTAACCAAAAGAGTGGGTTCGGGCTATAGTGAAAAGTAAATGATAGTCAAAGATGAGTAGGGGTTCCCGTGCATCGATAATGGATATGACGTACCAATGCCTTATACGAACTCAAGTCACACTTGAAATGATGCACAAGTATAGCTAAGGGTCACTTGCCACTAGTCTACGCTCAATGGGCTAGATAAGAGTAGCTCAAGAGTAAAAAGAATGACACTTAGCTCAAGAGTAAAAAGAATGACACTTAGCTCAAGAGGGAGTAAAAGTTTAGTATATTCTCTATATGATTCATTGTAGCTGTTACATTATGTGAATATTTATAGTACCCAGTTAGGATAAGTCTTACATTACAAAAAATTACAGAAATAGATTCCTACTTGCTAAACAAAAGGAGAATAATTTACAAAGGAAGCATGAAATCGTGTTAAAAGAACATCCTCTATAAGAAAGGACAATATGGATGTCAGAAAGGACAATGCGTGTGCATTTTACTCAATTTGCAATCCTAATAATACTACGAGTCGAGCAGGGGTAGGCCTTTGATCAGGTTTAGTCAGCATTGGTAGTTCAACACTTTAATTGCTAGGCCTAAATAAGGGTTGGCCTAGGGACGATTCATACTCAAGTCGACCTCGGATGGTCAACTCTTAACAATTGTTAGCTCAGCCTCGACACTATGGAGATGGCTATTTTCCTAATGCAGTACTTAGACTAGGGTATTACAGAGAGGTTGTCTCTGCATGTCAACTGATCACCTTAGCAACTTCCTAGATGGTATGGAGAACAAAGTAGCTCGATTGATTGGACTGGGGTAAACACTACTCCTTGGTGTTTAACTCACCTCAGACAACTCAACGAATCATATGAGAAAGCTGTCAAGCTCAAGAGTGAGTAATTGGTCCTTAATCCCTATCATCCCTTCCAAGTTGTTTAAGATTTAGGATTAAATCTAATTCAACTTCCGGTTGCTCGTCCTCGAGAGTGTAAGGTTAGAGATCGGTAATGTTGAAGGAGTCAAAGACTCCATATCCTTCAAGTAATTCAATCCTATAAGCATTAGGATTAATCTTTTCAAGCACTTTGAAATGTCCATTGGCTCTAGGAGACAACTTGCTCTTCCTTAAGTTTAGGAATTGTTCCTTGTTGAGATATATCTAGACCAAATCACCTAGCTAAAATTCTCTCTTCCTCCATCCTCGGCTTCACTTTTTGAGCTTAGTATTAGCTCAACTCAATTGTTCTACAACCTTCCGATACATAGCTTTGATAGCCTCGACTCTTTCAACAGTTGGCCAATCATCATCAAGCTTCAGTTGGGTTGCTTAGTCTATCAGGAGCTCAGGGTTAAACCCATAAGCGACCTCAAAGGGAGACATGCTCGTTACGCTGTAAGCGATCCCGTTGTAGGTAAACTCAATGATTGGTAAGCATAGATCCCAATCGACTATGTTTCATCTAATAACAACTTGTAGCAAAGTTCCCACGATTCTATTGACAACCTCGATCTATCCATCGATCTGTAGATGGTAAGACGTATTGTACAATAACTTGGTTCCTATTCGCTTCCATAACGTCCTCTAGAAGTAGCTCATGAACTTTAGGTCTTGGTCCGAAACAATGGTTCTAGGCACTCATTGAAGTTTGATTACTTCTTACAAGAAAAGAAAAGAGATAGCTAAAGCATTGGGCAACGATAGATAATGTCCTTACTCAGCTTGGCACTTTACCTTTTGGCAAATTGCACACTTCTCCAACATAGATTGAATGTCTCTCATCATTCTTAGCCAAAAGAATCTTGCAGATAGTACTTCATGGGTTCGATGCTGGCCAAAGTATTCTATCAATCCTCCACCATGTGCCTTGCACACTAGCAGTTCTCTCATGGAACAAGTCAGGATACATAGCCTCCTCTTCTTAAATAAGTATTCATCTTCCTTATGATAGTCATCCAATGTCTGTCCTTCCTCACATCGGGCATAGATAAGACCAAAGTGTGGATCATCAGCATACAAATTCTTTATGGTTGAAAAACTAAGTAGCCTTATTTGCAGCTCGATCAAGAGGGTATGTCGTCTCAATAAGGCGTCGACCGCTACATTGTTCCTTCCATTCTTGTATTTTATGACATAAGAAAAACCCTCCATGAGCTTAATCCATTTGGCTTGCCTCCAAGACAACTTAGGCTGGCTCTTTAAAAATCTTAACAATTCATGACTAGTGTAGATTACAAATTCCTTAGGTAGCAGATAATATTGCCATAGAGTTAGGGCTCGGATTAAGGAGTAGAATTTCTTGTCATAGATATAATAGTTGAGTGTAGCTCCTCAAAGTTTCTCACTGAAGTGAGCATTAGGTCAGCCTTCTTGCATCAATACAACACTTATGTCTAACCCAAATGCATCACACTCTACTTCGAACACTTTGTCAAAGCTCAGTAAAGCTAAGACGGAGGATATAGTTAGCCTCTCTTTCACCTCCTCAAAACTCCTATTATCTTTCTCTCCTCATCTAAATTCAACACTCTATTTTGATAGTTTGGTAACATACTAAAATTCTTTATAAATTTTCGATAAAATAATGTTAGGCCATGGAAACTTCTCATGTCTACAGAACAAGTTAGCTCAAGCCATTCTATGATTGCCCTTATTTTCTCATCATCGACTCAAATGCCACCTCTACTTACAACAAACCCCAAAAACATCACCTCGGATTGGCAAAAGTCTCACTTCTTCAAATTGGCGTAGAGCTATTTAGCTCGAAGTTTCGCAAAGACTCTTCGAAGATGCTCCTAGTGAATCTTTAGGTCAGGGCTGTACACCAGAATGTCATCAAAATAAACTATGACAAACCTTCCTATTAATTCTCAGAGCACATGATTCATTAGGCGCATAAATGTGCTTAGTACATTAGACAATCCAAATGGCATTACAAGCCATTCATATAAACCATGTCATGTCTTGAATGCGGTCTTCCACTCATCACCCTCACGCATTCAAATCTGATGATGTCCAGATTTAAGGTTGATTTTAGAGAACACTCTTACTCTACTTAATTCATATAGCATTTCATCAAGCTTGGGTATGGAATACCCATACTTGACGGTGATTTGATTGATGGCTCAACTATCCATATACATCCTCTAAGAACTACCTTTCTTTGGCACCAACAAGGCTGGAACAGCACAGGGGCTAAGGGACTTGCGCACATACCCCTTCTTCATTAGCTCATCTACTGGTTTCTGCAACTCGGTGGCTTGTTCAAGATTTAGCCTATAGGCAGGCTTGTTCGGCAATGCAGCTCTCGACTACAGGTCGATCGTATATACGATGCCTCGGATTAGGGGCAAACCTTTTAGTAGTTCCTCTAGAAAAAAGTCAACAAATTCCTCTAGTAAGGTCTTCACCTCAATAAGCAAATCCTCCTCCTTGAGTCTCATCTCCAAAATTCTTCAAACAAGTAGATAAGTCGGTCCTTCGAGCTCCATCTCCCTTTTCAATTCGACTTAAGTCATCACCAAAGCTTCTTTCTTCATGGTTCGGCTAAATTAGGACTACATGATCTTTACCTGTTCAGCAGTCATGGGACTTAATTTCATCCTCTTGCCTTCATGCTCCATAGAACATGTATTCCTCCTTCTGTCATAAATAACTACTTAATCTAACATCCAAGGTCATCTAAGTAAAATGTGGAGTGCACTCATGGGCAACACATCACACAACACTTCATCTCTATACTTACCAATCTAAATCAGTATAGATACTTGCTTGTTCACCTATAGGGCTCCTTATCACTAAGCTAATGAAGCTTGTAAAGTTTTGGGTGGGGCTTGGTCGGTAATTTCAACTGTTGGACCATAAATGTAGAGGCTACATTGGTGTAGCTCTCACTGTCAACGATCAGCACGTACAATGATTCATTTACCTTACATCCAACATGGAAGAGATTTTCCCTTTGTTCATCTTCGGGTAAGGGATTGACGCTCATAGTTAGTCATATCTTTCCTCAGCTTAAGAAGGTCTCCTCAACTCAAAATGAATAGGTTGATGTGAAATGGGGGTTCGGGAAAATGTCGGTTCAGGTCGACTCAAAGCATTTCTTCTCTACTTTTCAATCCTATGTGCTACCTTAATAGCCTCTTCCAGCGTATAGAACCTTTGTACTTCCACAATGTTATAAACCTCATATTTAAGTCCAAAAATGAACCATGATGCTGTATGAGCCTCGAGTTCATCTATGTTTGCTTAGATCGCTAGCATCTAAAATTCTCTCACATAGTCATCAATAGATTGATATCCTTGGTGAAGTTCCTGCAATTTTACAAATATGCCTTACAAGTAGGTCTCGAGCACAAATCTCTCTCTCAACAATCTCTTTATCTCATCATAAATTCTTACACCTCGTCTTCCATCTCTTGCTCTAGCTGCATTTAGATTCTTCCATTACATAGTAGCATATCCAGAAAATTCAAGTGCAACAAGTCGTACTTTAACAATATCGGTATACCTATATCAGTCAAACACTTTCTTTACCTTCTCTTCCCATTCTAAATATTCATCTACATGTCCACTTCCATTGAAAGGTAGCATTTGGACCTTAACATTGTTAAGTGCTCAAAGAGCTCACATCCTCACTTTCGTGTTTAATAGTACCTAACCTCTTCTTCTTCTTCTCCGGCAGTCTCCACATCTTCCTCATCAACACCCCCTTCTATCTCCTCCAACTCCAGTTGTCGTTGAGCAACTCAGTTTGCAACTCTTCCAACTCAATAGGGTTGAACCGGATGATTGGCTCAACTACCTTAGCCATAGCGTCCCTTCGAAACATTCTCAAGTGGGTTATTTATGATACACTCTAGGGTTATTATCTATTAACTTACATCACAATAACCAAACTCTTGATAAGATCAATGAGCCTATCGAGCTTACCATCAACTGACCCAAGAGTGTTACTATCATTATAACCATAGCCAACTTGAGGACCACTACTCGAGTCACCGATGACACCTTAAACACTCGAATCTAACATGGTATGATACATTTCTAACAAATTGACAACACAATATACAATAAACACTTCTATTTACTGCCTAAAACTCTACTAACACACTCTTAACAGCTTCAACACCCAAAACTCACTTGAACACAACAAAAATGCACTTGCTTTGTTTTTGTAATGAAAAACAAAGTATAATAAAGTAACAATAGGAACTATACTTTGCAACACATGAACCTCCACTCCATAGCTTACAGCTTTAGAACTTACTACACATAAGCATACTGAAGCAGCTACGGAAGGAATACAGTAGCTATCAACAACAAACACGAACCAAAACTTTACTGCAACTTTACACACTTCCTCTTAAAACCATACTCTGATACCAATGAAATTGATGCATTTCCGAGGTCATACACACAGCGAAGCACTATAATGGAAAGAGTCGAAAGAAAATGAAGAAGACTAGCAAAATCTAGGCAACTACCAATTGGATATGAAACACCAATCAATCCTACTCGACCTATAATTTACTGGATATGACTCGCCAACTCGAATTATAGTGTTACTCACCACTACTCTTGCTAAAGGGAATAGATAAGAGTTAAGGAAAAATGAGAACACTAGGGTGATAGGAATCAACTCCCTAAACTGATCATGTGCAGTTGAGTTAGAGGACTCTAAGAACTCACACGAAGAATACCAACTCAAAGCCTCATCCAGGATAAGGATTCTTACTCCAACCTCTATGTTTCACCTTACTATTGACCTAAGTACCGAGCTCTCAAGTGTACCAACATGGTTCCTGACCTGCCAAGTATACAAGTCGACCATAAACCTCTATTCGAGCTGAGCTCCTGAGTCAACCAGTATCCAACCCTAATCCAAGTCGAACTACAAGATACACGACTTGAAGGGGGTATAGACATCTTTGATTAACCAAACTCTGACCTAAATCATATTAAGTCAGCACTGACTACAGACTCTTTTTCTTTACCTTTGTTTGAATTATATCACTCTTCTCATGGTGTTAGATACATTTTAAATCATTTGATTAAGAACCCTTCTTATATTATCCATAATGTCCCTAACCTATGGGTCACAAGGATTCCTACTCTAACTACTATATTAGCATCCTAGCACCTACCCATTAATTCATTATCCATCTTATCTCCCATTCTCTATTTTATTGTGTAAATTTGATGTAGTCAATATTTTGTCTTCTATTACAACTTCTATCTTAATCAAAATTCCAGGTTCTATAGATGATCATTCATAACCTAATTATTTCTTTCACAATTAATATGAATTTATTTCATTCTTGTCTCAATTACATTATTCATTCTATGATTGTTGTGTTGTTGTTGCAGGCATCAATTTTCATATTTCATGTCACTAGCATAAATGTCAACGATAGTAGGTTTGGCAAATCTTAATTGTTCTTTATCTCGAATTCAAATGAGATAATAGAGGGCTTAAATGTGCTAGATTTGATGTGACTTAACAAAAACCGATACAACCTTTGACTAAGTAGACTCATGAAACATCACTAACTGATGTGACTCAAATTTGCTTGAACATAACATAACTTGAATAAGAAAAAAATGGAAGACGCAATTACAGAGACTAAAGGATCATCAATTTGCCAATGCCTTTATGTTTTCTCAAATGTACCAATGTACAAATGAGAAATATTCCCCTGTAATGTTTTAACTATACTTTACGTCACAATTACTATTTTTCCCTCTCATAATATAGTTGATTAGAAATTATGCATTTTCTTAGAGTTGTAATGTTCTAACTATACTTCGTGTCACAATTACTATTTTTCCCTCTCATAATATAGTTGATTAGAAATTATGGTTTTTCTTAGAGTTCCTTTACTTTTCTTGTTAAGTTCTCACTACAAAGAGTGAAGTTAACCGAATGGTTAATGGGTAAGATTTCGTTACTATCGTTTAATGTAAGTACCACATGCATTTACTCAAAACCTCTCCTTGTTAGCGGTTATAGAGTTCCAGTCAATCAACTATATGTTTAACATTTTGAGTTAGGATTTATATTTTAGTCAAGGGTTTTTACTTTTTGATATCCTAATTATAACATACTATGATCACTCTGAAATCACAACTAACTGAATTGACAACTACTTTCTAAACTCATTTCCCAAAAATAGTCACTATTTGTATCCTTCGTGGTTAAGGTAGCTATATCTTGAAATTTTGAGGTTCTTTTTTCAATATATATCACAGTATAATTTATTGGATTGATGGTGCAATTGAGGTATTAGGTAAGTCAGGGTAGGATCCTCTCTTAGTTTAATTGTTCAAAATAGGAGGTGGTTATTTATAATTTTTGTCCTAAGTCATTCTCTAGTTAAATTTATCGAACCTAATTTTTCCTAACTTTTATAAATTTTCCCTAACCCAGTCAATATTAAACCATAATCTGTTTCATATTGATTCTTGACTAAGAGTTAAAAAAAAATGGTTCTTTCTTTTATTTTGAAAATTTTTTAGAGTTACCATCTAATCGAAGTCAGGAAAAAGAGTTAAGTTATAACCAATTTCTTAACCAATTAGATGAATTGGTTATAACTTAATGAATTGGTTATAACTTAGCTACTAGTTTTTTTCAATAAAACAATTTTAAAACTAGAGATTTGAGTTTGAGGGCTAACTTTTTTTAAACCCTTAACGGTACCACTTTTAACTTTCCGAATTTAAATTTACTTTTCAATAATACCCTTATAAAAGAAAGCATCTAATCACATGTAAATATGAACTATTATTTACGAAGATGGAAAAAAGAAAACTTTCCATATTTTAAGTCACCCAGTATTTGCATATACTTGCCTACATTTCCGTTATTCAAGATCAGACTTCCATAATTTGTTTCGAAAATATAAATGTGTAGGTTGATTTTAATTTGAGAAAATAGATGAGTCTAAGTTTTTTTTATCAAGTTTGATGTTAATTAAGGAAATTATTTAAAGAGTCCTAAATTGGGGTTTTATTTTTTGGAAAGTTCTAAAAGGCCCTAACTATTTTTTGTTTTACTTTTATTTTGAAAAGTGTTAAGCCTAATTTTTTTCCAATTTTACAAATAAGTCTTCTTTAAACCAATCAATATTAAACCCTATCTATTTAATATCGATCCTCAACTTTGGTTTAAAAAAATAGGTTCTTTTATTTTTGAAACGTTTTGAAGTCATTACTCAATCAGAGTTAAGAAAAAGAGTTAAATTATAATCAATTAGATACATTGGTTATAATTTAGCTATTAGTCTTTTAATAAAACCAATTTTATTAAACGGTTTAGAAAGTTAGAAGATTAAGTCCGAGGGTTAGGTTTTCAAACCCTTTTGGATACCATTGAGTTTTCAAATTGAGATTTAACTTCTTTGAAATCACCATTAAAAAATTGACACTAAATAAAGGAAAATCTTTATCTCTACTAAATTAAGTGACTAAAGTGGAAAATTTATTTATTTATTTATTTTTGTTATTTACATCACCTCGAAGGTGCCTACATACCTACTATTCAAGATCAAACGTACATAATTCTTTTCCGAAAACATTAGTGGGTTAGTTAATTTTAATTTTGAAAAGTAGGTCAAGTTTATGTTTTTAACCCAGTTTAAGTTATTTAAGGAAATTTTTTAAAAAGTCCTAATTGGAAATTCTAAAGTAATCCCAATTTGGAAAATGGTTGATTATTTTTATTTATTTGGGAAAAAAAGGATTTTTTAAGTGGTAAAATGGATTTTTTTTATTTTTTATTTTTGTTGTTATTATTTTTTTTTATTTTATTTATTATTTTTCTCCTTTTTTCCTTTTTCTTTTTCCCTTTTTTTTCACTTTCTTTTCTCTCTTTTATTTTAGATTTTTTTTTCCTTTAGAATTACATTGAATTACAATGGTAAAAGTAAAATAAATACATAAATAAATAAATTTAAAAAAAAAAGTCAAACAAGGAGACTTATAGGCTGGGAGTTTAGGTTGAAGCTCGGATTTAAGTCAGTTAGGTTTGAGTTGGATTACAAGTCACAAGTCAAGTCAAATGAAGAAGAAGAAGAAGAAGAAGAAGAAGAAGAAGAAGGCGATTGTACAAGCTTGATTCTTATCAATCTCTACTCCAAAATGAATGGGTGAAAGCACTTTTATGAGTTTCTTATTGAAGATAGTGGTTGTAAAAAAAAGCTACAACTTAGGATAGTGATTTGGTAGTAGTTGGCATCGGACGACAATGGCGGTGGTGATCGACACATAGAGGTGGTTGCTAGGTTCAAAGGGAGAGTGGGATCTTATGTTATTGAGGATGGGGAAGCAGATGGTGGTGGTGGTTTTTGTCAAAAATCACCATAGAGGTTGCTACTCCTAAAGAGAGAAGGAGAACAATTGTACTAAAGAGAGAAGGAGGTTAAGGCAATGTTTTTTGAGCTCGAGAATGAGAGCTTCCTATTTATACCAGTCTTATAGCATCCTATATATATTGTAGGTTAAGCTCGAAAGGTTGGGGAATTGAATTGAATAGCATTGATGAGCTTTGACCCAAAATCAAATTTTTTTCAATTTTCGCCATGAAATAAATCGAATTTAGATGGGAAATTGAGTAGATGTAGAACTAAGCTACGTATTATACATGATTTCACCATTAATTTGGTGAAATCATGTAGAAAAAAGTGTCAAAAAAGGTCCTCAAAATGGTTGGCCAAAGAGGAAAAAAACTAGAAATCATGCTTCAAATTTGCGGGGAGGAAGAAAACACAGGCATATGGTTACGTATTGGGCACTACACGTACGTTTCAAAACAAATGGGTGTGCAACAGCACCACACCCCCCCCCCCCCCGTTTCACTAACCAATTGATGAAGACCTTGTGCTTTGTTTCCAATATTGCGGACCAAGTCTTCATCCAAACCAATCCTCCCTTCTTTTTTAAAAAATATAAAAATAAAAGGTACTTTATGCCTGTTGCGAGATTCCAAACCTCTAATTCCAATGCCAAGTTTAGTCAAGGTCCTTCACTAATAGGCCGTTGGCTTATACCTTATCCATATGTACAATAAATGGATTAGGTTAGCCTAGATTATATTTAAATCTAAACTTAGGCCTAAGGATCCAATTTTCTTTTATTATTATTAGGGCCTAAATAAAATACTAAGAATCCTATCATATTTCTTATTATCTAAATCTTTTTGTTTTCTCTCTTTTTTTTTTTTTCAATTTTCTAGTTTTTTTGTATTTTCTTTAAATTTTATATTTTTTTAGATTTTTTAGTAAACTTATTTTTTTCTTTGTGATCTTTTTGTAACTTTTCCACTTTTTTTTTATTTTTTAAAGTTGTTTTTGTGCTTTTTCTTGAATTTTTTTATTTTTTGTATTTTTCTAAATTTTTTTTTAAATTAGGACCCCTTACCCTGTTCTAAAAACAAAAATTATAGGAGGGCAAAAATGGAGTGTCCACAAAAAGTTCTAAAGGCCCTATTTTAGAAAATGGATCGTTCCACTTTTATTTTGAAAAATTGATTTTCTAAGTGGTAAAACATTTTTTTTTTCATTTCTTTTTCTTCTTTTTTTTTTCATTTTATTCTATTCTATTGTTTAAGTTTTGGTTAGGGATAAAAATAAAAAAAAAAAAAGAACTACTCCATCCTCTTTTTCCTTCTTTTTTCTTCTCCAGATTTATATATATATATATATATATATATATATATATTACAATTACATCTTATGGATACAAATAAATTAAATTTAAAAAAAATCAACATAGCAAATTTAAAACAAGGGGGTCGGACCAAATTACGGGCGTAGATCAAACTTCACTAGATCGGGTCTGGTCAAGTTGGATCAGTTTGCAAGTTGGAGCCCAAACTTGAAGAAGATGACCAATTAGCTCTGACGATGATCTACAGCAGTTTCTGGTGATTATTTTAAGCGGGTAAGGCCACTTTTATGTGTTTTTTGTTGGGTTTAGTGAGTCTAAGAGTGATGCTACGGGTTACGATGGTGGTTTGGTGGTTATTCGAACTTGACTACTAGCAGTAATGGTTGCCTCCTTCGAGTGGTGGTTACTGGGCTTCAAACAAGGGTGGAATCTTATGTTATTAAGGATGGGGAAGTAGATGATGGTGGTGATTTTTGTCGAAAACTATCGTAGAGGTTACTATTCGTAGAGAGAGATAGAGAAAACTTGTGCTAAAGAGAGAAGGGGGGCAGTAGACCTGTTTTGGAGTTGATTCCAATAATTGTTATGACTGAACAAACTCCTTAGACCTCTATTTATGCTAATAAGAGCTTAGATTTACTTGGCAAGGATCATTAATGGCGATGAATATGAAGTTCAAATTTTTAGTTTTTTTTTCCAAATTTTCAAGCTAATTTTAACCATTTTAATGTACAAATGTAGACAAGTTTTTAGGCTTGATACAAAGTATCTTAAGTGTTCTTCAAATTTCTACATTTAATTTGATGAAATTTGGCCAAAAAATCAATTCAATTGGATCAAAAAGTGAGGGGATCTCACGGGGGGATAAAATTCTTCATAACTGTAATGTAATTGAGCTTTTGGAGAAAATTAAGGTGCATGGTCACATGTTGAGCACATGCTACACATACGTTGCAAAATGAATGCGTACGCAACAGCACACCCCCTGTCTTCTTAGTTTAATTAAGGCCAAGCCCTATTTCCCAATTATTACAAACCAGGTTTAAGACTTGGTCCAATCTAAAATCCTTCCCCCTTTTTTTTAATAAAAATAAATAAATTTAAAAAAAAACACTAAAACGAGTTTCAATCACTCCTAAAATTTATATGAATTAATTTTTATTTAAGCTAAATCCAAAAATTAAATCTTAAAGACCTTAGAGGGGTATGGCCAGGTTTTCAACTTTGAACCTAGTAGTACCATATTGAGCTAACTAACTTAGGTGGGTTTACATCCTAAGGCTAAGTTAAGGTAAGAAGACCTAGTGTGCTCTAAGAGCAGGCTTATACTAAGTAGGCATACTTTAAGTGCAACAAGAATTTAAAGAGTGAAAAAAATCAAGATAATGCTTTAAGAGCATGAGATCCAAAGGTTTCGAGCTAAGATAGTGCTCCAAGAGCAAACAATCCGAGGGTTTTGACTTGGGTCAAGATAGTGCTTTAAGAGCATGTGATTTGAGGGTTTTAATTAGGATAATGCTCCGAGAGCATGTGATTCAAGGGTTTTAACTTAGGATAGTGCTCCAAGAGCAAGCGATCCAAGGGTTTTAAGTGGGATAACGCTCAGAGAGCATGCAATCACTGATATTTTTACTACATGGATAGTGGTCTAAAGAGCAAATGATCTATGGGAACCAAAACAAAAAGAGCTTATGTAAACATTCTTGAGAGACTTGAAAAAAAAGACAAATTTGTTAATTGATAATTGTGTAAAATGGGGTAAACATTAGCAATAAAGTCTTTTGATAGAAAGAGAAGTAGATAACATCAGCTATAAGGGAGATCATGTTAAAGAGGATGATTCTTGCCTCCAATGCCAACTTAAGAGCAATTTTTATGCTAAAGCAAATCCTAAAATTTAGACAATAGGAAGTGAACTCCTTTGAAAACAATAGTTGTTGAGGTAATCACATTTGAATGATAAAAGCTTACCACTAGAGTTAACTTTAAAGAAAATGACTTTTGAATTGTTGAAAACCTAGACCACTGGGGTGAAAATGAAAGGACTAAAATGAGAAAGAGTAGAATTTATTTCGATTTTTCAACTTGCTAACAAGTTTAGAGTCTCCAAGTAATGTATCGACTTTTCAGCAACATAACAACTTGATCTTCTAGGCCACTTTTATCTAAGAGAACCCTTTCTTTCTTCCAAAGACAAATAACTTTCCATGTTACTAGGCATGACTTCTTCAAATTTCTTCTTAATCAGAAGATATCTCATTAAATATTGATTTAGTCTAAAAGGACTTCCTCACACTCTCAGCTTAAATTCCTCTTTCTTGACTTCGATTCCGAAAATTATGATCCATTTTGTAAGTGATACACTTTTAATCAATCCGTTAGGTTTTTTTAGATTGTAATATAATAAAGGCTTTTGGTCCTGTGTTTGAAAATGGATATTAATGAAATGGCTTTTATGATAAAGTCACTCTTTAACTCGAGTTTACAAGTCAAGTCAAGAGCCTTATAGGTAAAACTAAAATTGTGATTACCTGAGTTTCAAATTTAACTTTTACTAAGGATAAATTATTTTATTTAATCAAAGGGCTTTTAGTATAGGTGGAGTTGTGGGTGGGCCAAAAGCCATGTGTCAACTGCAATTTTCTTTAAGGATCATGAAACTTTGGCATTTAACTTGGCTTTTCAGTTGAAATCATCTCAATCGTGTTTTGGGGTCTCTACTTAAGGAATAGGCTTTTTGAGTTACTTGTCCCTAATCCTCTTAAGTCTTTGTTTTTAAGACTTAATCACCTTGTCTTTTCATTTTCTTACGTTTCTCCCTACCCCTTTTCCTTTTCCTCATTTTTTCCTCTTCTCTTTTTTCTTTTTTCATTCATTCATTTTGACATAAGACAAAGGTGATAATTCCTTCTTTAGGCTTATAGCACAAAGTATATGTGGTTTGCATTTAGTGTTTAGAATCGATGCCTCTCTTCATCTTAGAGAAAATTAGTTATCAGTGGTAACAATTACTCTTTAATTCATACAACTAAAGTAAGCACAAATTATTTTTAACCTTTTCCTCTTATAGATGCTCCTAACCTCTATAGCATGCTTCTTAACAGGGTTTAATTTTGAAAATGTTCTAATAAAAGGTTCAATAGGGTTGACAAAGGATTTTATGTTTGGGATATTAAAAAGAATGCCTAACTTTATTTTGATTCATGTATTAAACGCAAGATGGAATTCCTTTAAGGAATGAGTCTAATAGTCTCATAATGATATCACTCAACTCTTAAAGTGTCTCAAGGTTGGTGTTTGGGATTCGTCTTGCCTTTCTTCATTCTAAACCTTTTAACTAAAGAGATATCTTAAAATAAGAGAAATGCAAACAAAGCACTTTATGTGGGTCACTTATCTTTTACAAACATTGTAAAGGTCAATGCGAAATTTGACCCTATTCTTGAATTGTGTCCAATTAGATTGCCCCTACATCTATTAGGTCTTGAACTCTATTTTTCAATTCCCAGTAATTATCAGGAGACTGCCCCTGCTAAGCCATACAATATCCACATTGTGCATTTAGGTTGTATTTCCTTAACTTATATCCTGGCATTAGGGCTTTCTATTGCAATAAGCCTTCTTTTCTTAGTTAGTCAAAGACTTGAGATAACGAAGTAAGGATCTAAGTGAACTTTCTTTTAAGTATTTTTGGGCCTTTTTTGCTTGGTGTAGGTTTCAACATTATAGTATTTATATATACCCCTGAATCTAGTGAGGCTAGTCTTTTTTTAGTTAGCTTCCCTATTCTTATGGCTTCTTCAATTCGGCTTCTAACAAGTACAAAATCCACAAAACTGGCCGTTGTATTTCCTAATAAGTGCCCATAATATAGTTACTCTAATGAGTCAACAAAGACATATATTAATTCTTTTTCAAGGAGAGGAAGAATGATTTTAGCTACCATACCCCTCCATCTTTAGGTGTATTCCCTAAAGGACTCATTTTTCTTCTTGCTCATTGTGTGTAAGTCCCAAATTAAAGGAGCTATCTCAATATTGAATTTGTGTTGCTCATAGAATGCTCAAGCCAATTTTTCCCAAGTATCGATCTAGCTAAGTGAAATGGGCATACTAAGTTAATGTAGGTCTTATCAGATTATCTTAGAAAGTTTGTACCATAAGTTGATTATTTTAAACATATCTACCCATCTTGCAAACATATAATCTAGTATATGTAGCTTTGAGCATCTAATTCCATTATACTTCTCAAACTTTAGTACTTTGAATTTTGTTGGGTAGGCCCTAACATCATATGTAGAAAAGTCAGTAATCCCAGCCTACCAGTTTCCATCATCGTTCCCAAGTGTTCTCATCTTTTCAGTTATCTATTAAGTTAGATTCCTTTCTAACTCTTTTACTTTCTTGATTTGGCTCTAGGTCAATCAAGAAAGAATAAGTCTTAGGCCAAAAAGTTGGATTGATCTTCTCTTTAAGAAGAGGTGCTTCAATAGATTTTCCCTTTCGAGCTTCTAAGTGCTCATCATTTCATGACATTATGGCTCTAAGTAGAACGATGTTGTCAACTAAAAAATTCATCTGTGCAGTTATTTTCCCCATCATTTGCTCTAATGGAAAAAAAAAACCTCACTTTTGCAAGGTTTGTGCTATTAAGTTTGTCGTTATTTCTACTGTTGGTCATTACTCTTGATAAGAATTCTCACCTATTAGTAATTCTATGAAAAAAAAAATTCCTTTTTTCTCTTTTTTTTTTAATTTTTGAAAACTTTTAATTTGAAATGAATAAAATCAACTATGACCAAGAAAAGGAAACTTTGGTGAGGTACTCAATATTTACCATTTATTTTATAGAAAAATAAAGCAATAGAAATACAAACATGAGATTTATTTACATGAATAATAAGAAAATGACCTTCAATGTGGAAAACATTTCAAAAATGAAAAGAAGCCTTAAGAAGACTAAGTATAACAACTGAAGAAGAATACTTTAACTTGTAGGTATTTAAAAAGTTACATACAACAAGTATAACTATCAATTGCCAAAAAAGGTAAGGATATGATTATTTTGTAAGAAAAGAAAGCAATTTAAGAAAGGTGATTAGTTAAAGGGCCGAAAGATGATCGATTAGGGAAATGAATATTTACAACTTAAAGAATTTGTATATAGGAACAATTTTGGATATTTATGAATTAGATAACCTATGACATTCTACAAAGTAGTGAATTTACAAACAGGGACGAAAAAAGCTAATGGACTAAGTCTAATTCTCTTTTAAAGCAAAGAAGACTATTTATAAGTTATAAAGTTTTTTATTATTATAAACGCTAACTAAAATAATCTACAAGAATACATTTAACGGCCTTATTTTAAGATGGTGACTTAACCAGAAAATTATTTTACAATATATAGAGAAACCCTATTGATTTGAAAAATAAGATAAGACAAGAAAACATGAGGGCACACAGATACAACTACAAAGGACTGGCAACTAAATAATAATGTAGTAATATAAAAGGGTTTAGGGTTAGGACCTTATCGAAATTCCATTATTACAATATAGGGAAATCGAAATGTTACATAAGAATATTATTTATACTAAATTTATATGGAAACTACAATTTTACAATGGAAAAGTCCTACACAAAGGGTACAAGGAAAGTATATTACAACTTTTTTATGGTATAATGGAATTTTGGTAGAATCCCAACCTTTCATAGGTAATACATCCTATTACTATAATCTAAAAGTTATATATGCAAATTAAGGTAGGTTCTAAAGGTCATTAAGCTCTATAACCTCATACGTTCTTGAGGAAACGGTTCATCGATCATATCGAAGCTTAAGTAGGGTGGCCTAATCAATCTCAAGCAATGGTTATCCCCCTACACCCAAAGCCTATACAATAGCCTCCCTCCTAGGGTCCTAAGATGGCTTAGGTTTGACCATATCTACCCTACATCATTGATGCAATCATTCCCCAAATGTCCCGAGTATGTTACATGCAAAAAAATGAATACAACAATTTAAAAACAAGTATATTACATGAAATACATAAATAAATAACATGGATATTTTGAAAGGCAAATTTAATTTCAAAAAGTTTTTAAGTGGCCAATCCTCTTGACGTCCTCAGTTGAGTTGCTAAGTTATCAAGCCTGATTTTTTTCGGTTTTTATAAATTTTTCTTAACCCAATCAATATTAAACCCTAACCTATTTAATATTGATCATCAGCTAAGAGTTAAATAAAATTGGTCTTTTTCTTTTTTTGAAAATTTTTTAGAGTCACCACACGACCGGAGTCGAGAAAAAGAGTTAAGCTATAACGAATTGGGTAGATTAATTATAATTTAACCACTAATCTTTCGATAAAACTAATTTTATAAAACAGTTTTAAAATTAAAGATTTGAGTCTAAGGGCTAACTTTTTTTAAACCCTTATTAAGTACCACTTTTACCTTTTCAAATTTAAATCTACTTTTCAATAATACCCTTCTAAAAAAAATCTAATCACATGTAAATAAATAACATCTAAAGATAACTGAACTATTATTTACAAAGATGAAAAAAAGAAAACTTTCCATATTTTAGGTCACCCCGTATTTGCGTACGAGTGTCTACGTACCTGCTATTTGGATCAAACTTTCGTAGTTCGTTTCAAAAATATAGATGTGTTGGTTGATTTTAATTTGAGAAAACAATAAGGTTTGAGTTTTTTTACCAAGTTTGATGTTAATTAAGGAAATGTTCTAGAGTCCTAAATTGGGGTTTTATTTTCTGGAAAGTTCTAAAAAGCCCTAACTTTTTTTTTCCTTTTATTTTGAAATGAAAAAAAAATCAATACAATCGAATTAAAACAAGGGGTCAAGGATCGATTCACAGGTTAGAGTCCAAACTTGAAGAAGATGACCAGCTAGCTTCAATGACGATCTACAGCAACTTCAGGTGATTATTTCAAGTAGGTAAGCCACTTTTATGTATTTTTTATTGGGTTTAATGGGTCTAGGAGTGATACCATGAGCTATGGTGATAGTTTGGTGGTTATTTGAACTCAGCTGCCGGTAGTGGTAGTTGCCTCATTTAAGTGGTGGTTACTAGGCTTTAAACGAGGGTGGAATCTTATGTTATGGAGGATGGGAAAGTGGATGATGGTGGTGGTTTTCATTGAAAACCATCGTGAAGGTTGCTACTCCTAAAGAGAGATAGAGAAAATTTGTGCTAAAGAGATAAAGAGTGTAGTAGACATGTTTTAGAGTTGATTCTAGTAATTGTTGTAACCAAATAGACTCCCTAAACCTCTATTTATACTAACAAGAGCTCAAATTTACTTAGCAAGGATCATCAATGGCCATGAATACAAAGTTCGAATTTTAAGTTTTTTTCAAAATTTTCAATCCAATTTTGACCATTTTAATGTACAAATATGGACAAGTTTTTGAGCTTGATGCGAAGCATCTCAAGTGTTCTTTAAACTTCTACATTCAATTTGATGAAATTTAGCCAAAAAATCAATTCAATTAAGTTAAAAAGTAAAGGGATCACATAAGGGAATAAAACTCTTCATAACTACAGTATAATTGAGTTTTTGGAGAAAATTGGAGTGCATGGTCACATGTTGGCCACGTACCATGTACACATTGCAAAATGAATGGGCACGCAATAGTATGCCCCCCGTCCTCTTAGTTTGGTCAAGGTCAAGCCCTATTTCCTAAATGTTACAAACCAGGTTTAAGACCTAGTTCGATCTAAACCCGTTCCCTCCTTTTTTTAAATAAAAATAAATAAATAAAACACTAAAAAAAGTTTTAATCACTCCTAAAATTTATATGAATTAATTTTTATTTAAACCCAATTCAAAAATTAAATTTTAAAGACCTTAAAAATGACTTAAAACTTCTATATTTTCTATAAAAAAAAATTGTATTTTTTCTAATTTCTTATTTTTTGTGTTTTTTTCTAGATTAAGACACTTGACCCTATTCTAAAAATTCCAAAATAAAATTTAAAAAAAAAGGAGGGCAAAAATTGGTGGGGGGGAGGGGGGGGAGGTAGGGTTGGTTTTCTCTATAATACTTATATTTTCTTCCCATTATAGAACTAAGTTAACATTATGCCATTAGCTTATCACAAAGTAACGTTATACTCCTATATTTTTGAGTCAAATAATGTATCCTTTGTCACGCCCATACAAAATACTCTACTACTTACTTATAGTAGGTTTGTATTAGTTATGCTTAATACATAAGTTGAAAGGAACAAATTTAACGTTCATATAACTACATATTTGGATCATATACTGTTGAATAATCATACCACAAAGGAATACAAATTTGATCTTTTTCATGTTTAGTGTCATTCTTATTTCTTAGATATGCTAGATTCAATCATGACTTTGTTCCACTAACTGGAAAAACTTGTTCGAATTGCTATTCTATGTTTAGAGTCAAAATACACTATAGATTATTAAAACATCTCAAGAAATATGAAAGATCATCTAGAGTCAGAATAGTTTCTAGTATTTTAATTATATGTAGCTTACTAAGCTTAGTAGATTGAACAACCTTTACATACTATTAAATTTCTTAATCCAACCATCACCTTCTTCATAATGCTTACCATACAAATACCATAATCAACATAAATTGTTATTTTCTTGGTTAAATCCAATTCAATTGCCCTTTTAACTTTTAACTTCACTTTTAGTTTTTGAATCTACATCTGGTAATATGCTTCCGAAAGTTGCTAGAATATTTATAATTTCATATGCCTCCTTCTTAATACCTACTACTTTATTATTCTTGGTAAGCCTTCCCTTCAAGTTCACCTTCTGACTTTCTAAATCAAGTTCTACCTCACTTTTTGACTCAACTTTATACTTTATAGTCTTATTAAATTTCCATTCTTTGAGCTTATATCCTAATGCTTTCTACCGTAGTAGTTTAATGCCTAACTCCAAATATCCATTCCCAATTCAAGCTAAGATAATCAAGTTTCAATCTTCTCCTACTGAATTACACATGCATTTGACCATTCTAATTTACTTGTTATTCTTAACCATTTCCATGTTAACTCTATACATTCAGCAATTATCCATACTCTATACTACTTATATACCGATACTATTAATCAATTTACTTCACATGTGATGATATCCTTTTATAGGTGCAAGCATCTTGATATATTTAACACACATGCACACATAATCAATGCAAGAAGTTGGTATGGTAATATACTTTTCTTGCAAAAGAATGACATGTGTAAAAGTATCTTGAGTACATTATGTAACTACACATGATCAAATATTTCAACACTACATATATATATATATTTCAATCTGACGAAGAAATGTACACAGTTTTTATAAAGTTTCCAAGAGAAATTAGTTTAAAGTGTGAGTTTCCATTTAGCTTGCTTTTGGAGCCTCTTTCATATATTATTTATATTTTGAAAAGGATGCCACATTTAAATAATTTCATTGTAGGTTAGTTACTTATCCTAAGGCTTGTAAATCAACATTTCTATTTCCTATTAGTCCTAGCCATAGATTATATCTAATTTCCAGTAAACCCTAAGTCGAGCTCTCAATTATGTGTCTTTAAGTATGAGCAAGAGCTAAACAAGATGTTGTAATATGTAGAAAACTCTCTATCTTGGTATCTTTTGTATTCTTTTAAATTAATAACTATCAACACACTACATACTTTATTTTCATCAAATATCATTATTAAAAACAATCATTTAGAGCTTACTATGGTCTTTCTTCAATTATTTAATTTCACCTTTTCATCTCATAATCATTTACTTTTCTTTCAAGATCAAACTCCACTGCACTTATAGGTTAGATCATACCTCCAGTATTATCTCAACTCACTCCCTACATCAATTTCTCATTTACATTATGTATCTCTAGTAAATCATGTTTTCATCTTGATGGGAATCAGATGACAAGATCCTTAACTCGAGCTCAAGCTCAAGGCCTTGAAGGACTAACGAAGTAAGTTCTATCTTTCTAACCAACTCCAGTTGAGGCCGAAGTAATCCTCACTACCGACAATTCCACATGCCAAGCCATACAACTTCAACATTGTCGGCTATTGTATGCCAACCTGATTTATGCTTCCTAAACTATTCAACTAACCCTGCTCTTTGCCTTACTCTATCTATGTTGACCAGTAGCTCAACAATAGTTGTGTCAAGAACCCTAAAATGCTTCTAAGCCAACATCTCTTTAAAAGAACCCCTAAGTCTACTCTGCAACCTCCAACTTAACTATATAACTTTGTCTATTTCTACCAAAAGCACCCTAACAACTAATCACTATGTATCCAACACTACGTAAAAGGATTTGTTACACCAATTACTAACATCTTTGATTTTTCATTTGTATGCTTTATTATTTCTTATACATTGCTTCTTTTAGACAGAAGCCTTTTTGTCTTTTACATTTTAAGTAGGATGCCCTAACTTTTTGGGTATAAATACTCATGAAAATGTAGTCGCAACATCATATCTAATATTGAATATACTTCATTATCTCTTTCTATGAGCATTCCCTTTTGTTTACTTCACTCTTATCCTAACCCTTAAGTAAGCCTAGGTGGCGAATACTCTCGCTAAGTTAGCTCATGCGTCATATTGAGTTTACTTTGTGAGTTCTCAATAGTTCCCTAGTACATAATATCCTTGGAGCTAATCATGGTTTGCTTATTCATTCCCCGATTCATGTACTTTTCCATCCTCGTTTTCAAGCTTTCTACAGGTGTAGGCCTACTCCTGATATGGTTGCCCTTGTCTATTCTTGGTGCGGCTTATCACATCTACTTAACCTTTTGACTCGTATTCTAAGTCACATTCTAACTCCCATCTACCTTACCTAAGATACTTCTTAAGTCATCAAATCTACTAACTCTCCTGTTTCCACAACTTCAATATAATAGTTTAGTATCTCAATACTCATTCACAACCATGATATTACACATGCAAATCAAACTACTCAATAAATCTCACATTCCAACACATTCCTTCCATATTAAACTAGATTGTTCCAAAATTTCAACTTCATAGACAAGAAGCAAATCTTCAGGCAGTTAATCTAGGGGACATTTTCAGGAATGCATATGATATATCTACGTATACATAATTTGCATCCATCGGTTCAGTATGTCTAAACCTTCATTCCTTTCCAACATTACTTAATCAGTTAACTCCAACAGTAACCTTAGAAGTCACATTTCACATTCCATAAATGGTTCTTTTCCATTTAAATCATATTCCACTTAAGCTAATATAAATTTCACATTACTACTTTATAAGTTTACTATATACAAGTTATTGTCTTTTATAATTTAAAAGTGATATTAGTGTATGTTATCTTTTCTTAGTATGTATATAGTCTAAATCTTTTATAACCCACTTAGGTCCCACTCTTAATGTTTTCCAACGATGTCTAGTCAATTTTATTTACAACGCTTCAAAGCAAATTCTTAAGAATTATGCTTCTCGTGAGTTCTTAAGAATTATGTTATGATTCCAACTCAAAACTATTACGTCATGAAAAAGTGGAGTCACAACAGCTCCATCATGCAAACCATTCTAAGATAAAAATTAACCTTACAGCTACTATCATAGAACTAATTCACACAAGGCGAACTCAACTCAACCACTTTAAAGCATTCAATCTTATACACATTTGTCATAAACCTATATAAAACTAGATTTTTGAAACCATGGTTCTTTAAACGATTTGAGTTTGAAAAGTGGTACTCAACAAAATATTTAAAAATTACAAGCATTTACAAATTACATTTGCGGGGAAACAGTAACAAGTAAAAAAAAAGGGTTATATAAATCTACAGGTTGACCAGACTTGATAATCGTGTTAATAGTGGAAAAGTAGAGAGCTACTTAAGAAAACCCTAGTAGTTTCCCTAAAGGTTAGTACTCTACTTGATCTCGTATTCAATCTTCTAGATTTGGATTATGTGCTTGAGGTATATTCTAAACCTGCAAAACCACCATAATGAAATAAGTGACAACCTATTCAATAAGCGAAACGAAAACAGAAACAAAGGTATGCATTTAGCATAAGTACAATCAAGGTTTTCGACTAAGTTCATTAGATGCCATATATATATAAGCAAATATCATCGTACAACATTGTCCATTCTATAGTGAGATTAGAAAAATTGCACCAACTCTAATCCGAGTTAAAAAGTTTGACACCGTGCACTAATGAATCGAAACCAAAATGGAGCTTAAACAATGGAAAACACCCTCCCCCTAAGACTCTCTACAAACCACAGCCCCCAACTTTATTGCGACCTCCTCTCCCATCACTTATTTCGACTAAAAGTAAAGAAAAGATCATTTCAACTATCCTTATCAAAGGATTTCATGTTTGGCTTAAGAATCGTAGTCGTAACCTTAATGGATTATGATGCATATTAAGTTAGAAGTTAGGTCGAGTTTAAGTTAATTTACTTTCCAGGGTGATCAACCAATTCAAACCTTCCAAACAAATAGAGTACATAGAACAAGGAAAGCATGGAGCTTAGGTCCCATAGCAGCAACAAAGCAATATTTAAGCACATGTATAGCACACGCACAAACAGCTACATTACAATCACATATCAAAAACATACAAAAGCCTCTAAGTACTTTAAAGTACTCCAGAATGTTGTGAAGCATTAATCCTCCTTACCAGGACAATGATGCTCAATCTCATCGTACGTTGCTCCTGTCTTCCTTCACTATACCTAAAATTTGATGCAACCTCTTTAGTTTCCATTCAATATGTAACATATGAGTTCATTTTGACATTTAAATATGTTCCTCAATTGTGTTAGGTAGGTTTCCAAGGTGCTTATTAGGTATTAGTTAAGTAAAGTATATTCTGACCAAGGTTTTGACTTAGTACAGGTACTACCCAATAGTTTATGATCCAAGTTCTGACTTCAATGGATTCTTAAAAGTTGTAAGCACACGACTTTTTGATCTATGCTATAGCTCCCAATATCCAATATTCAGTACCAACCATTTTCAAACTTTCAGTTACCCCTACATTTAGCGTCTTCCTTCGAACTGCTTTCTAACTGAGTTTTTGACTCAAGTTCTAAGCCAACATTGTAGCATAGGTTATTAGTAGAGAGGCTTTTGACTCTAATAAAGGTGTAGAATACATATATAAATTACTAGCTGACTTACTATTGAACTCTTGGTGTAATCAAAGATATTTAATACCAAACTACATCTTAACTTAGTTTCGGATAAAGTCTCTCGCCCACCACCTTAAATTAGATTCTTATTTAAGTTTTTGACTTACAATTTATTCTCTAGAGATAGTATAAAGTCCAAGGATGGGCCACTTTCTAATCTAGATCCACTTTCTAATGTATTGGCTAGGGATAGGTGCGATTCAGTTTGATACAGTATAGTTCCCCCCCAAAATCGAACTAAACCTAAAATTAATAGTTTAATTTTTTTATAAACTAAACCTAACCATACAGTTTGGTTCAGCTTGTAAATTTTTTAAACCTAAAATTAAACGGTTCAATTTGGTGTCTGAACCGGTTTTTTTTTTTTAAGTCATAATGCCATATTTATCCATTTATGCTTTTGGTTATTTTTAATTATTGATTTGCTTATCCATCATCTCTCGATAATTTTTGGGTGTAAATGGTACAAAGAAGTAATGTTGGTGTGTCTTAGTATAGAAATAGTATGTTGAGAACCAAATTAAATTCTTGAATCCTGAGAAGAGGCTTCAAAGATGATGTTAGTGTGTCCTGGTACAAAACATCTATGATAAACGATTTAGCCTTGACCAGTAAAGGAAGAGAAAGCACAAAACAAGTAAACAAGAAAAGGATATATAAAGAAAAACTCAAAGTGATGTTTGATTCGATATACAAATCTGATACAAACGGTGAGAAATGAAACAAGAAACTGAACTAGCCATTAATGGTTGGAAGGAATTGGAAAACATGAAATAGTTCCATTGACAATCTTAATTAATAAACCCAAAACTCCAAAAATAAAATAAAAATCACCATCAAAGTTACTGAGTCATGGGCTCATGGACCATGGTTTTTTTTTTTAATAAATTCAATTTGGTTTGGCTCATTATGCCAAATCGAATCGCAAACTGATATATTAATATTGAACCGAACTACGTGAAAAAAAAAATCGAATTTTCAATTCGATTTAATTCAGTTCACGATTCATAGTTTTTTTGCCTAGCCCTAATATTCGTCATATTCACACCATGTTACATTCTAACTTATTTTCTGACGCAATTTTTTACCCTGCCACTGTTGCTAATAGTTCTAACTACTTCACATATACTTAACTTACCCTGTATTTCTAGAAGTCCAAACCTTGCATATGTAGTAAGTATCAACTAATAGTTCAATTATCTATTTCATTTATCCATCATATTATCCATTAGTTTATAAGTGTACTAAATATTTAGAAAATTTAACCTTAAATCATTAAATACCCATTTTTTTTCTTAAAAGTCATCCTTCCCAAGCTCATATGAAACCGCTTTCAACTATTATTGCATGTAGGTAAATATAGGTTGTAGTATGATTTTATAAAAACTTGATTAAGCCCCTTTGTAAAGTAACCCTTGTTTTCAAGGAATTGAAATTTTCCCTAAAATTCAACCACTCAATCCTTACTATTCAAATACATAACATCAAAATTCAACATCTTAGGAGTATAACCATAAAATTTCAGACCGAAACTACACTAATTGATTGTTCAAAAACTTAATTAAAAATTAGTGTGCAAGACATTTTTCTTAAAAACCTTATATCTACACTCAAAATTTTGAAAGTTTGATTGAAGATTTGAATTCCTCTTACAAAAATACTTGAAAAAACCAAATTTCAAAATTTTTTTGTGAACGTTTGCTATTTTTCCCCTAATTTTGATAAAATTGAAAAGAAACTAGAGACTCATTGGAACCCAATGCTTCGGCCACCATGAGGGGAAGATGGTTTGTCGGTAGCCCTTACAGCCAACCACTCCTTCAAGTTGATACCCAATTTCACTTCTAAGTGGTCAGTTTCCTTGGGTCAAATGTTTCCTATTTTACACTATATTTTTCCAATTTTTCTACCCTAATTTTCCTCTCTTGCCCTCCTTTCCCAAAATTTTCTTAAGCTCCAAAATGGCCAAGCTTTCATTGGTAATTACATGGGGTTTTTATGGCTTGGTTAAGGTGGGTTTTGGAATTATTTTTCCCAATAAACTATGTTTTACCTTTGGTTTAGGTATCATTACCTATGAATCTCAATATTTTGCAATCACACAACTAGCTCTAGACCTTGCCATGATATGAGAAGTGTTTCCTAAGTGTAGCATAATTTTTGTAAATTTTTATTTTTCATACTTTTATTAATTTATTTACTAATATTTGTACGTTCTCAGGTATTTTTGGTAATTATAGGTACATATACTAACATAATAATTACACCCGATATATACTCATCTTATATATTATTTTCTATACAATATTAATTACATTACTCCTATAATTTATATCTAAGTATTCATTAATTCTCGAAACCTACTTCGTACGTTATCAATAATAATATAATAAATTTCCACTAATTTAGTTATATTTTTAATTTCCAAATCTACAAAACCTCCTCGACTGATATTTCCAAGCCTCTCATAAGTTTTTAACCTAATCAGATTACCTTTCGAAACATTCTAAATCAACTAGCATATCTAGTTGTATAAGTATAGGTCTCACATAAAGTATGTATAAGATAAGTGTTGTGAGAAGCTAAATACCACAAAAACCAATAGATCAGGTAAATACTTAGATGTTTCTTCTACATGGGCATATCTAAGTGTGAAACTTTGTGTGTGATGAAGGAATGAATTCTAGATAAAGTTTAAGGTTAGAAGAGCTTATTGCTATCACATGGAAGAAGGGATATCCTTATTAAAGATGTCGCATATGCTGTCCCCAACTACACAATGGGTGTCTTCAAATTCCATAGGAAATAATGTAAGGAAGTGGCTTCTTCTGTCTTGTTTTAGGTAGCAAGGCGATCAATCTAGTGGGAAAGTCCATTGGAAACGATGGGTTAATCTAACTACGCCAAAATGACTTGGTCGATTGGGATTTCGATTAATAGAGGCTTTCAATAATTCTCTTTTGCTAAAGTTTCTTGGAGAATTCTACAAAATAGATTAAGGATTAAACTTCTCAAGAGCATATAGTTCCAACATACAGATTTCTATGTTCTGCTAGTGCTTGTCATGGTAAAGATTTGATTGAGGAAAATTTCTTCTCGGAAGTTAGTAATAAAGAAAGTATAAAATTGTCTATGGACCCTTAGATTCCTCATGTTCCATTTTCAAGCTGCTTCATGATAATTTAGACAACTGTAATGTCAAACAAAATGTAAGCTCCATCTTATACAGTGAAAATAAGCAATAGAACTTAATCATTGATGGCAAGAAAACTATCACAAATAGAGAAGGAAGCAATTGCAAAAATCCAAGTGACGTCACCAATTAATGAAGATAATCTGGCCCATTATTAGAACAAGTACCTATTCTATGAAGTTGGGTTACCAATGTTTAGAAAGAAAGTTATAGATACAGAGAAGGAAACTACCAAATCTTCCTCATCGTTTTCTGTGGATAAAAGACTATGGGAGTTAATTTGGTAAGCAAATTGTCTCCCAAAAATGAAACATCTACTTTATAAAGCTATTAACACTAGCTCACTTTCTAACTTGACCTTTTTAAAAAATGTATCAAGAACACAGAACGTTATGCATTTTGCACAACAGAGGAGATCATTGAACACATCCTTCGTCATTGTGCTTGCACAAAAGTACTGTGGTTTAGAGCCCTTTGAGCGCATGTGGATGCCACTCCTTCAGCTTGCATCAAAGAGTGGTTTATGAAGTTGTTCGAAACCTAGCTATTACTGGCTCGAACTGGCTAGAAATAGTGAGAGTTTCTGTAATCCTTTAGTTCTTTTATTTTTCTTTTTTTCCTTTTCGGTATAAATAATCCTTTAGTATAATGAGTTTAAATTTGAAAAATGTCATCCATAAACTCTTCCTTAAGTAATATTTAGTTATAAGGATCAGATAAGACCAAACAAAACAAACATAAGAAGGATTAAACTATATAAACTTATTATACTATATTTAGTTTGTATAGTATTTAATGCAAAATTTATATTAAAAAATTAATTATTTATATTATAAAATAAATAATTTTTTATAATATTTAATAAAAGTAACATTCATTAAATTAATATTATAATATGGAGATGTATTTTTGATAGTGGAAAATATTTTTTGTTCTTATCCAATGAATTTCAATTTTTTTATCGTGATACAGATAAAACAAAATTTAAACATTTTGTCCAATTCGTCATCTTAATTTTTATTCAATTATCAAGTAAATTTATAAATCAAACATAAAACAATTTTTTGTCCAATCCAAAACTATAAAAATTATACAACTAAACACTATCTTAAAAAAATCAAGTCGGTTTAGGAATTGGGTTCCAAGAAGAAAGCCGCTCTAAGTTCACATTAATTGTGATAGATTTTCAATTCAGATAGAAATCCAGTCAGAGGAAGATGCAGAGTCCATCGAAGCTATCATGGTCAAAGCAGCTCTTGCTTTTAGTTTTAATCAATGGCAAGAATGGAGATTGAATTTGATAATGCTTCGGTCATACGAGCATGTCTAATATCTAGAAGTCCTTAGCGATCTAGACCAATTGTGAAAGACTATAAATTTGGGTTCCCAATTTCAGTTTTCGGTTTCGACATAATAAGACAAGCTTATAGCTGTACCAGTTCCCCTATCGCTTAAGTTATACTCTTAACCGCTTCATCGGCCTACGGATGCCCCCAATATCATGGAGAGAATAAGCTATTATTACAATACAGATACACACACTCATATCAAGCTTTTCATTTATTTATTTTTTTCTTCTTCTTTAGATTGAAATATACTTAGAAAATGGACTACGCGTCCGAGGCACTCAACTACAACTTTAAGGGCAAAAGGACAATTATACCGCAATTTTCAATTTATGCCATCTTAGAACCAAGATTCCAATTCAATTTACCTTTAAGACATTGGGAAGAGGATTTTCTTTCTGATGGAAAAGTTCAATATACTCATCCTCAATGCTACATAAGACAATGCAGTTTCATGTCAAAAACTTGAAGAAAACCTCAGATCTATCCCCAAAAAGGAAAAAAGTAAAGACAAAATCCAGGAAAAAACAGTTTTGAAAAAGGGGAATGCCATAACTGCAATTACAGCCTTCTTCCCCTTCTTCCACCCTTTCTTCGAGTGCTGTCAGTTGGAATTGGTGTCACATCCTCTGATAACCAAGCACAAGCAAGAGAGAATAGTCAAGGTCAGGTAAGCAAACTGAATCTCAGTTAGAACATAGAACTAAACAATGGCAGCCACCAAGCAGGGATTGAACACTTTATAGAGGATCAACATTTAGATAATATAAATATAAATATAAAAATAAACACCCACCCACCCAAAGGTTTTGGATCAGAATATAGTAAACAGAAGATGAGTCGTTATAACAGCAGTATATATAGTAAAAAAGAGAGCTTTACCTATGCGACCAATTTTCATCCCTGACCGAGCAAGAGCCCTGAGAGCTGACTGGGCACCAGGACCAGGAGTCTTGGTCTTGTTCCCTCCGGTTGCACGAAGCTTAATATGAAGAGCAGTAATGCCAAGCTCCTGACAGCAAGCACAATAAAGTCAGCAAAGACAATAGGAACTTCCCAGAGGAATTTAAAGCAACAAGTACTGATGGGAAATTGCTTAGATCTCTTGTGAATTAAAACAATATTATGAAGTTAAGGGAATTTCATTGTTTAACAATCATGCAATATGATGGTTTTAGCTTCAGAAAGGGGAGAATGTTAATATATTCCTGCTTGCTATCTAACGAGACACTGCAAGGAAAAGCTGGTAGAATCAGATTACAAAACCTGGCTCTATCATAGCAGAATAGTGCACTTCCAAAATGAATCAAGCAAGACTCATTGGACCAAAACAGAAAACCACGTCAAATCTTCACCTCAAAACTTCTTTCCCTTGTATGAAGTTATCTTCCCCCTGTATGGCTTCAGAAAAATAAAAAGTGGAGGATGGAGCATCACCACGGGCCTTGACATGATAAATTAAGCTCCCGCAATGGCTTTTCAATGACGGTCACCCTATTAGCAAAGAACCTCTTTAAGATTTTCACACCAAAGACAAACACTAGTTCACTCCCACTAATGCATTCTTCACATCAGCCAATATAGACAAAACAGATGGCAACTCACCGAACTTTGAAGAACCAGGGACATACAAGATCCCAGACCTCACACAAGACACATCCACTGATTTCCTCCATCAAAGTCTAAAATCACCCTAGGTACAAGTACCTCTATCTCATGGTTCTTCAAAGTCTGAGGTGTTGGCATCTGTTTTGTCTTTATTGGCTGATGTGAAGAATGCATTGATATGAGTAAAAAAGAATGACTTCCAAACAAAACTCTATTGTTCCTTTGCCTAACAGATTGACTGTTATTGCAAAGCATTTGCAGGAGCTTAACATGATCTTGTAAAGGCCTGTATTCTTCCCTCATTTTTCTGAACCCTAAATGGGGGAAAGCAGCTACATGCAAGGGAAGAAGTTTCAGGGAAAGGACAAAATGGTTTAATGTGATCTGTTTTATCTGGCTCAGTTCTGCAAGGTTCTTTTTCTTCTGTTTTTTTTTTGACCAAACTGCAAGGCTCTGTTTTAAAGCAGACTGATCTGCTATAGTGTCAACTCATGATTCATTCTCAAAATTGATCTAAGTTGCTTCCGACTTTTTCATTTTGGGCGGGTTCTGTAATGTTTTTTATGTTACAAAGTTCAGGGAGGATTCTTAACTTTAATAATTCTGTATAACAATGGCTTCGGCTTCACCAAAAGAGTGGGAGCATCAATATTATCACGGTTTTTCATGAAGCAAAACCTATTTAACTAATAAGATCAATGTTTGTAGGAAACGGAAGATGAATATTATACAACCAGAATGCAAGGCCTTGCTCTTCCATCAATAAGAAAATCTATTCTAATAGGGTGTCTTTGTTACAAAGAAATTCTTCCTTTTGAACCTTTTTCAATATTTGTTAGCATCAAGTGCTTAAAACTATCAAAAAAAGTACTGCAGTGATTGAAATCTGAAACCTTCCACGCTCATTGTTAGCATTTTTCAATGATAAAAGTTGGTGAAAGGAGATAGTAGCAACCTACAATGTGTGGAGGCAATAAACTACACTGAATATGTATATTAGAAGGGAAAAAAAATTCACTTCCAAAATATACAAATCATTTTCTCTTGTTTACAATAGACCTTTACTATGTTAGTTAATCAATGTAGATATCTGTTGGCCAACACCTTCCACTACACTTTACCACTAAAAACTTAACGAGTTCTTAACAGCCACTATTGATTACTATCATAATACTAGATCATTGTAAATACTACAATACAATAAATACTAAAGTTTGGATGACATCTTCCTCAAATCAAAAACACCCTTAGAATTAATTTAGATTCACGATACAAGTTTGATTTATGAAAACTAAGGCAGACACCATAAAAGTCACCACACCTTGCATCTTTGAGCAACGTCTTGTGCTGCAAGCATGGCTGCATATGGTGATGACTCATCCCGATCAGCTTTCACTTTCATACCACCTAAATACGGATGTGAACATGAGCATCCAAACAATATTATAAAAATTAAAATGCAAGTTAGAGATGCCCTCAAGGGAAATTTTGGCCTGAGACCAAGAAAACTACGAATTATTGAAAGCGAAGGAAAAAATTCGATAAAGACAAACAATTTAGTATGGGTTTCATCTCAAGTCCAAGACCAAATCCGGTCTCTCGGTTATGTTATATGTGGCAAAATGCTTTCAGGAGCACAATACATTTACCATCGTAATGGAAAAATTTGCCTTGCATGTCAATCTGTTGATGTAAAGAAAGAGGCTAGTCAAGCATGAGAAACCAAAACCTACCAGTAATGCGGACCATTGTTTCCCTTCCAGACAAATCAGTCACATGCTGTAAATGATACACCAAAGACAGTCATAGTTAAACCACTGTAAAAATAACCAAACAATGATAGGATTTATTACTCACAATAAAAGTATCATTGAACGAAGCAAAAATGTGAGCCACGCCAAACACATGCTCTCCCTCACGAACAGCAGGTCCAAGAGTAACTGTCTCCTCCTTGGGCTCTCTTACCTTTCTCTTAGACTGCAACCTCACCCGAAATAACATCAGTATAAGTTCAGAGTACAAAGGACCATAAACATTCTGACTGAATCCCATAACAGGTACAGTCTGCAGACAAGTTTCTGAAAAATAGAGATATATCTCTAGAAAAACAGGAGAATGTCACGCTATCTGGATTACATTGAAATTCATTCCTTGATCTGTCTACACATTTTAGAGCCAAAGAGGAAAAAAATTGAAAAGTACTTCTAGTGATAACACTTAGCCATGCACCAAGATCAGACTCTACTAGGTCTCAATAAGCTATCATCTGAATTTGTCCCCATAGTAGAAGACGCATTAGTGCAGACTTGAAAACACTCGTAAGTGGATGAACTAACCAGCCCAGGAGCCATCCCTTAGCCAATGTTCTCCACAACAATATGTACACCCTTTAACAGTATACCCTTACTACTAATCTAATATCCTGCTTTCCCACATGGTCGTGGCTCCTTCATAAACTATTCACACAGAAGAAAGCTTCAATTCTTCCAATAAACAAGGGCCAAGGCCAATTTGATGCATCAAACATTCAAATCCACCTTCCTCTTTTACATCCGCACACAGCATACTTCTAAACATTCAATTCTCTAATAAATAAAACATCGTTGAAATCAATGAACAATTAAAACCCTAATTTGTGGAACTTGTAAAATTAAATTAGCCCACGAATCGATTATATGAGATAGGTCGCCTTTCTAATTGATAAGTCTAAAAACTCAAACTTTCAACGAATCTGCCAACAAAATAGCAATGCAAAGATCTGCACAACTACAGATTCAAAGTTAAGAAGAGGAAGCAACATTACCATGGTGCCAAGTTGCTCGAGTTAGGGTTTACTAATACTCTCTTGCTGCGACTCCTGCCAAACGGTTCGAGTAAAGAGCGTGGAGGGGATAGAAGTGATTATTTATATACACGGGGACTAGGGTTTTTGATGTTTTCATCAAAATTACAAAGGTATCCTTATAAGTCATGGGCTATTTCTTCGACGTAAGTTTTTGCTGGATTAATATTTAGGCTAATAAGTTGGTTTTTCTTTTTCTTAAATGATAACTAGCTGTTGATGTATTTATATTGTGTGTATAAAAAATATAAAATGAGAAGAGAGAGAGATGTAGTTACAATTAAAAGAAGAGTGTGAAAAAATGAGATAGAGAAAAAAGAAATATAAGTACAGTTAATAGGAGAGTGGAAAAAATTAGAGAGAGTAAAGAAATGAAAAAAAAAATGATTAAGTAAACATATTTATCCATTAGTTATAATTTTAATATTTTATTTTATTATTATTTTTTTATTAAATAATAGTAAATAAAAAGTAAATATGTAATTTTAAAAAAAATGATTACTTAAGATCTCATTTATTTTAATAATATGAATAACAATTAAAAAAAAATAACACCGACAAGTGTAGCTTAGTTCACAAGCTAAATATGGATAGATGTTTTAGTATAAGATATTCAAATCTCAATAAAATTACTTGCTTTGATAATTTGAGATGATGATTGTGAATAAAGTTTAAATTTGATTGGAGATTGAAACCACTTTATAATTAAATTATAATTAAATAAGAAATTTATGAAGGGAAAGAGAGGAAAAAGAAAGAAAAATAAAATATAAAAATTTGTATTATAATAAAAACCAATGATTTTTTCATTTTTTAAGAAAATTCTCTCATCTTATTTACTTAAAGTGAGCAAGTTTTATATGATGGTGAAATGAGAAGTTTGTAATCTAAATCCTCAAATCCATAGCCTTTTTTATATCCACATGCCCAAAAGTATTACTAAATTAAATCAATATAACCAATCATATATATCTATAGTATCTTACATGTATTTAATATCTCCACTATATGTAATTTTGTCCATCATTTCATATTCTAATAGCATTTTCCTCCCACTATTTTAAAATATTTGCTAAGATAGTTTTTCATCCCACCTTTTTTTTCTCCCATCAATTATTAATGCATGGAAATAATCTATCATTAATTTTAAACCTTATAGCTATAACATTAAATGGATTAGGGTGATTTTATTATGTTATATAGCTAAAAATAAAATATTACAATGATGCAACAAATAAATAAATAATAAAAATATAAGTTATAATAGCATTAAATTAGGAGACAAGTCAGAGGAAAATTACCATAGAATTATTATATATATTTTCTTATGAATCCCTAATGCGATTGTATTTTCCCTTAATATGATAGTAGTGTTAAGAGATTAATTTTTATTCACACCTCAAGATCAACTTTTTACTCATAATATTTATTTAATAGCTCTTCAAAATAAAACTATATCTCTTATTTAATAATCAATCCAAACTTAATTTTAGTAAATTTCTATAATTTGATAGTTTTTTACTTTTTTTATAGATCATGTTCTCTATTTTAAATAATGACTAAATTCCAAAACATTGAGATAGGAAAATTAGAAAGATTTATAACTCTTATAGTAATTTCTTATTTTTTACATACATCATGTTTAATCAATTTTATTTTAATCACATACGTTGTGATTGTGTATCCACCTAATACATTTAATTATTTATCCTTTTTTTTTTTCTATAGCATAAAAATAAACTAATAGTCCTATTTTGCATAATTCATGAAATAACTTATTTAAATAATGAATTTTTAGTAAGCCAAATGGAAAGGAGTTGTTTGTTATGATTGAATGTCTACCATTATTTGGAAATTGATATATTTTAAAGTTTTTTTTTTTTAAGAAAAGAACACATTTCATTAGCAATGCAAACGCAAAAGAAACTCCAAAGACACCATCTACCAAAGCATGCTCATGGAACAAAGATCAACATGATTAATACATCCATCCTTCAAAATATGACTAAGTAAAAAACTAAGAATGTCACTACCAAAAAACATTCCTTCTCCATTGACCAATCCTTTCTTAACGAGAGCATGCACAACTTGATCTTGCTCATGGTCAACCCTGCATAAAAGAACATTGCTAAACAGGAGAGTAAGTTAATACATCCAATTAGAGCTAAATGACATATATGTAAGTTTACATCTTTGTTCTTAATCCATTCTGTTGTAAGGAGGAAATCGGTTTCCATCACTACTTTATGCACTGTCTTCCCCTTTACTCACTTAAGCCCTTCATAAATTACCTATAATTCTACTTTTAATGGTTAAACATTCATCAAATTCTTACAAAATCCTCTAAGGACTCTTCCCTCATCATCTCTTGCCCCAAACTCTTATTCTTCCTTTTCGCATCTCATCATCAACTAACCCATCATAGTTCACTTTAATTAACCCATAATCTGATTTCTTCCATTTAATACCTAACTACTTTCTATCAAGCTATATTTTTTTTCACTCTGTGATTAACCTACCACTCATTAGCATCTACTCTTATTCTCCATATCTGATGTGTCTCTGTGGTTAAACACACAGAGAAGCACCACAACGTAAGCAAATCGAAAAAGAAAAAAAAAAAGAAAAGCTAGTAGAAATCCAAGCAACTACCAATTGGATATGATATACCAATTGATCCTACTAGATCTACATTTTATAGGATATTATTCACCAGTTCGAACTATAGGGTCACTCACTACTACTTCTTACTAAAGGGAATAAATAGGAGTTAAAGGATAATGAGAATGTTAGGGTTGCTTAAAGGAAGACTTGTTTAAATTCCGATAATGACGATGATTGTTTACGTACAATAATTAGGAGTTTATATACTCATTCTACTAAGGTTACTTTACATATATGAAAAGACAAGAAGAGTAATTTATAAATAAGATGCATAAGATATACTAAAAAGGGTAAAAGAGATGAAGAATATTCTGTACAAAAAAGTAAAGAATCCTTTTGAAATGTTATACTAGAAAACACGTGTCACATGATGGTTGGTCTTTTTGAATTATAATACAAATTGGATGAAACGAAGAAAAGAAGGAATTGCAGTCAAGGGCTAACCCGATTTGGATCTAGTCGAAGCTCACTTAATCATTTGCTAAAGAGTACTTAACTTAGGTTGGGGTCGAACATTTGGGAGCTTAGCTCAAATAGTCTTTGGAAAGTGTCTACTTGGATGTTGTGTCATGGTACAATTGTTCGACAAGTCTAACATATGTAACAGCTCAATAGTCAAATCAGCAGTAATGGAAAACATTGAGGTTGGGGTAAGAATTCCCTTCTTGGATGAGGTAAGAATTCCCATCTTGGATGGAGCTTTGAGATAGTATTCTCCAAGTGAGTCCTTAAAGTCTTCTAGCTTAGCTACGTGTGATCGGTCCAATGGATTGACTCCTATCATCTACTTAGGGGTTGGAAAGATTTGTCTTCAAATCTAAAGTATTCTTCGGTTTTTGTTTTTCTAAGGCATTTGCAAAGTCTTCTTCCGATTGGTAAGGAAGTAAGTTAAATACATTGAAAGTAGAGGTAACATCATAGTCATTAGGTAACTCAATTTTGTAAGCATTACAGTTGGTTTTTTTCAAGATCTTAAATAGACCATTGACTTAAGGAGATAGCTTGTTCTATCTCAAGTGTGGGAATCATTCTCAACTAAGATGAATCCATACTAAGTCTCTTGGCTTGAAAGAAACAGTTCAGCAACCTCGACTACTAATCTCTTATTATCTCTTATTGAACTTAGTAATCTTTCTTATCATAGTTTGGTGTAGCTCCTACAATTCTTGGGCTCGGTTGACTCCAGATTAACTTTCTTTAGCAACTATGAGGGTACTGATTAGCTCTAGGGGAATAGTAGGGTTGAGGTTGTAGATGACCTCAAATGGGGGCTTTCTAGTATTGTTGTGGATAATTTGATTGTATGCGAACTCCACGACTGGTAGACATAGATTGCAATTTTTCAAGTTCTTCCCATAACAACTCTGAGTAAATTACCTTGTGTCCTATTCACCACTTTAATCTAGCCATCAGTTTGGGGGTAGCTATTGAAGTTGAACACAAGTTTAGTTCCAAGTCTTCTCTAAAGAGTTTTCCAAAAATAACTCAAAAATTTTGTGTGCCAATTTGAAACAATTGTTTTCGGCACTCTATATAGTTGAACAACTTCCCATAGAAACAAATTAGTAATATATAAAGCATCGTTAGTTCGATGGCATGGGATGAAGTGTGCCAATTTTCTGAAGAGGTCCACTACTATAAAGATTGAATCTTTTCCCTTAGATGTCTGGGGTAACCTTAAGACAAAATTTATGCTAAGGTCAGCCTAAGGTAAGGTTAGTGTTGGTATGAGCATATACTCTTTATGAGGCTCTCTTTTCCTCTTAGCTCTCATACATACCTCATAACTTCCCACTACCTTATAGACATCCTTAGCCAAATCAGGTTTTCCTTCAACAGATTAGCTATTTTAGTCTCTCCAAAATGACAAGATAATCCAATACTATGAGCCTCCTTCACCAACAGCTTACGCATAGAATAGTTTAGTATACACAGCCTTCAATCCTTGAACAGATAGCCATTCCTAAGATAATATCCTCCAACAGCAACTCCTTATCGATACTACTCAAGAATAAGACCAACATAAGGGCCATAACCATACTACTTTGTGATAAGTGAAAATCTCAATAACTTTGTCTGTAAAGTGGTTGTAAGATTTGCCAACATGATAGAGCATTGATGACCACATTAGTGCTTCCTTTCTTATGATAGATTACGTAGGAGAAACACTCCATAAACTTTAGCCACTTGGCTTGCCTCTTTAAAAGTTTATTCTAACTTCTAAGATACTTTATTGACTTTTGGTCCGTGTAAATAATAAACTCTCATGATAGTAAATAGTTTACCAAACATTAAGGGTTCAAAAAAGAGAGTACAAGTCTTTTTCGTACATAGAATAATTCAAGGCGGTACCACTAAGCTTCTCACTATAATAGGCAATAGGTCATCATTTAGGCAACAAGTCATCGTTCTTACATTAGGACGGTGTTAATTCTAATGCCTAATGCATTACATTCCAATTCAAAGGGCTTATTAAAATCTAGCAATGATAGGATAAGGGCAGAAGTGAGCCTTTCTTTAATCTTTCTGAAGCTCTATTCAACTCGATCACTCTTTATTTGAACCCATCGCTCTTCTTTATCTGCTCTATTAAGGGGGCGACTATAATACTGAAGTTTTTAATAAATCGCCTATAAAAAGATGATAAGCCTTGAAAATTTCAAATTTTAGTAACATTATTTAGTGTTGACCACTCTAAAATTATAATTTCCTAAGATTTCGAGCCAATATGATAACCTTAAGATCCAAGCTCCTAAATTTAGGGGGCAGAGCTATGTTATTTGTTTTATTTCAAACTTTATAATAAAGTTAAAAAAGTTAGATAAAATAATTCTAGTAAAGTCAATTTTTCAAAATAAGTTATATAAAAAGATTAATTTAAGAAAAATATCAATTTCTTGATAAAGCCAATAAATATCAAAAACATAAAATTTAAAATTTTAGATCTAGCGATATATTAGAGATAATTTAATTAATTTTAAAAAATAACCAATGAAGTTGAATTATACGTAATATACATGTATTTACATGTGATATACATTATATGTATTAAATATATACATATAATAATAAATTATCAAAATAAGGAAAATTAATATAAAATAATAAAAAATTAATTAAAAAATGAATGTATGAGTCATCAAATGATATGGTAGCCTAAGATTAGTTAGAAAATATGAGTCAACACCTAATTAACTAAAGAATGACACTTGGTACCTAGGAAAATGGAAAATTAACATGTGGTATTCACATATCCAATTTTTATTAAATTAAGCAAACTTGAAAAACTATACATAGGATCTAAACCCTCAATTACAATATTTTAGAACTCCAAAAATAAAACAACACAATTTAGAAAAATTAGAAAAAATAAAATAAAAATAGAACAAGAAATAGGGTTAGAATTGGTCTAGAGTCATTCGTGTACGAAACCATAATCTAACTTGAAGCGGCTTGGGGTTAAAGAGAGGGTAGTGTGCCTAGTTGTTTCGACAAGGTACGGTAGTTCAATGATGGCCGAAGGCGGTTGGCTTAGGTGAACCAAAATTCTACTCATAACTTATATAATTTTCTAAAAATATTAAATGGTATTAATTAATTATGAAATTTGGTTTTCTAAAGTAATTTTAGGTGTGGGTTAATGTAGTAAATTTATTTTAGTTAAATAATTATTGGAAATATAAGGTTCTTAAGAAAACACCCTATTTGAATGAAAATTGAATTAATTTTTGCAAATATTAGATAATATTGTTTCAAGCTTAATTTTTGTACCTATATATATATATTTAATTGTGGCAAAAATAATTTTCAAAATTAAGCATGTTTACTATTTTTTATAATTATTTTGAACAAAATTACCAGTTTTATCGAATTGTTAATATTAGTCTTATATAAGATATCAAGAAGAGGAGGGGGGTAGGTTGTGAATTGATATCATTAACCTTTTGAAACTTTTTTGATATAAGATAAAATTTATCCCTCTTAACAACTTATAATGGTTAACAATAATATTTAACAATTTAACACACAACAATAAAGCAAAGTAAAAGAGTAAGAAAAGAAAATATCAAATAGAGATTTTATAGAGCTTCGGCCTTCTGCCTACTATTCTCTTCTAACTCTACTACTAAGGACCTGGTCTACTTCACCGGTGCCATTCCACTTAACTAACTAAATCAAATCATAAAAAATATTACAAGCACTTGTTATACATGGACTTTACAACACTCTGCTTTACCTATTTAGCCTTTTTATAATCTAGGCTAATACAGATCTACAAAGTACAAACTGACTTCTCCCTGCAACAAAGTTTAGAGATTACAAGTGAGAACAAAGAATATAAGTCTCAAATAATTTAGCTCTCAAAGAAAAATAATGATTGTTATATAATTTGTTTCGGTGAAACTTTCTAAAAAGCTTTCTGTAACTTTTCAGAAGATATAATCTGATCTCAATTTTTGTTTTTCGGGAGATTTTTCCAGAGTGGTACTTTAGCATTTTGAATCCTTTCTCTTTTTTAGATAAATCTTCCAATGGTTAAAAACTGAAGATTATCTTCACTTTCGTAAATATCCAACCGTTAGTTATTTGAGATAACTCCTTGGATATTTTTAGAAAGGATCTTAGTTATTTGAATTTCAAAAACAACTCTCCTTATCTTACTTCAATCAGATAACCTTCAATTAGTAACCACCGAATTTACTTCTGATTTGAAATTGATGAGATAATATGCCTTATCAAAAACTTCTGGATAAAACTCATATTCAATATTTGAATTTCCATAAAATCCAATTCAACCTTATCCTTATTCATACTTGTACATATCTTAATTTTTCAAAAATTAATTCGCTCAAAGATAATCCCCATGGATCTTAATTCCATGTCGAGTGAAACAAGATTAAGTGTATTTTCTTAATACACCCAATCTAGTGGAGCTAGGGCTTAATTAATTCGAATCTAATTTAAAGCTATTTTCAATGTCATAAATTCTAGACTTACTTTTTGAATAAGATTTTGAAGAATATTAACCTTTTGTTTATTGAGTTTTTTAATAAGTTTCTGAAGTGTTGTATCAATTCTTCTGATAAAAACTTTTGAAGATTTTCCAAACTAGTCTATTTTCAATCCATTCAAAGCTTCTGAATACAACTTAATTTTGCGAAATTAAACTTTCTAAAAATCATTCTGTAAGCATGCACTCTTAAAGATTCATTAGCTTTTAATGCTTTTTGTTATCATTAAAATATATAGGAGATATCTAACAGGTAAAATAATTAGTTTTTGATGAAATTAATGAACAAGCCCTATATGTTTTGACTTTTAAAAGTTTATAATGATATTTAGAATACTTAATTTTTTATCTCACACATAAATTTGTTTTTTATCTTAATTTTCGGTAATTTCAAGCTAAAACCATTATTTTTGTTAAAATAGATAATAAATGGTTTAGTATAATTTATAATTAGTAATTAAACTACATATTTTTGTGAGTCTATGGGATTTTTCATAAAATTAATTAGGCTCATATACTATTTATGATATATTTTCCTAATAAAAAACTATATATCAGCTTAATATGTAATACAGTAATTAGTACTAATAAAATATTTGTCAAATTCATGTAAAATCAACACTTTTGGATATAGTAAGGGTTGCTAGTAAAGTTTGGAAACTAGGCTTCTAATTTAGAATTAAAGCCTATTTAAGTCAATTACGAATTTATGATGACATATGGTCAAGTTGGTAGCGAGAAAAAGGGTATTTTTGGACTTTGACAATATTAATAGACTTGATTCTTAAGATATCTTAGTCATGGTGATATAAAGTTTACTAAAATCGGATAAGAAATAAATAAGATACGATCAAATAAAGTTTAAAAACATGATAATAAAAGCTTATAAGAGTTTAGGTTTGACCCATACTTGATTTAAAGACTGTGTTATATTTTTATAGGTGTGATAAGTAAAGAAGGACTATGTTGAGAAGTTTAGGATTTTGTACTATTACTAAGCCTAAGTAAGTGAATATTGTTACTCATAACACTGTTTGATACTATGTTGATTAGATATGACTATATCTTGGGTGAATTGATATATGATTATAGTGGGTGCTAATGTGGTGATTTTGAATGATGACAACTATATCTTGGTCAAACTATTATATTGCTATATTGAGTGTTGATTTGGTGCTTACGAATAATTGTATTAACTTGAAGAGTTGAGGGATTGCTAACCCAATTTTCTAGGTGCTCACATAAGTGAACCTTAAGTGAGATATTAAAATTTTGCTAGGGAGAGTTTGAAAACTAGAATCAAATAACTAGGTTGAATAAAACTTACAGATCGATTGTGTTAAATGATTTACTTGAGTAGTTATTGCATATCATAGCATTGCATTTATGAGTCAGAATTTTCATAATAATGCTTTCGAGTGATTAAGAAAAATCATGGCTTCATGAACTTAGTTCTTAGAAACATATAAATTCAATTACCTGAACATCTTAACTATTTTGATAGTCAAATTTGGTAGACTACAGTATGTAATCTAATTTAACCTTATTGCCTCTTTGATTTGGTGAACAACAGTATGTAGTCTAAAGTTTGCAAAACAAAGTTAGGGGTCCTACTGCCAGGCAACTTCTTGTTGCTCTTTTTGATATTGGTAGATTATTACAATGTATAGTCTAATTTAGTGGAGGTCCTATTCTCAAGTAGCTCCTTATTGCCTAAAGGTTCCTGGACATTGTATCTAGATGCTTAACTATGTTGAGTAACAAGATGAAAATTAGAAAGGCATAGGATATTGGTACCGATGCATGCCACGTACATGAGTATAGCATGTTGCATTGTTAGCAATAAATGCTTAGTTAAGCGAATGCATATGTGAAGTTGAACTTGTGAGTTATGATTGAAACGTTTCAGTTGTGATATGCGATATTGTCTATATTTTATTGCTTGTTATCCACTCTCCCTCATCTTCAATAACTAAGGAGATAAAATGTTATATCCTCAGGTTAACAACATCTTAAAGGGCCTAACACTAAGTGGAATGTATATTGAGAGCGTAGTTAGAGTTAGTAGCTTTAAATGGAACCTGTACTAAGTCGAGAATCCTATTATTTTGAAGATGACAAAAGAAAAAGGATAGTTCATGTTTTGATGTAAATATTAGGCTATACATATAAGTTGTAACAAAATGTCTAACTAAACTTTGATGCAATAACCCCATCATCACCTAAATAAAGTTGTATTTTATTGAATGAGCAAGTTGAATTAAGTTTTAATGAGTATTCCTATGTGATGGTGCATTTCATGCTATGTTGAGATGTGACAAGAGCAACTCAAATCTTTTCCTCATTTGCTTAAATCCCTTCCGCTGATACCATATACCCAAGAAAAATAACTTCACTTTGATAGAACATATACTTTTTCAAGTTCCTAAATGACTTCTGGGTTCGTAAGATTTCAAAAATAACTCGAAGATGTTGAACATGATTGTCTAGGTCAGCACTATACACTAGTATATCATCAAAGTTCATTAACATACATTGTCCAATCAAAGGACACATCACATGGTTCATAAGCCTCATAAATGTGCTTGGCACATTTGTAAGTCCGAATAGCATAACTAACCATTTGTAGAGACCATGTCTAATCTTGAAGGCTGTTTTCCACTCATCTCCTAGTCTCATGCAAATCAATCTTAAAGAATATTTTAGCACTATGAAGCTTGACTAACATGTCATCGAGCCTTGGTATCGGATATCTATATTTAATAGTAATTCGGTTGATTGCTAGGCTATCGATGCACATGTACTATGAACCATCTTTCTTTGGGATGAGCAAAGCTAATATAACATAAGGGATCATGCTTTCCCTCACACATCATCACTCTATGAGCTCATACACTTATCTTTTTAGCTCAATAGCCTACTTAGGATTCATTCTGTAGGTTAGTTTAGTTAGGTGGCGCTTAGCTACAGATCAATACAATGCTTTATGCCTTGGACTGGGGATAGTCCTTCAGGCAGTTACTTAAGAAACAAGTCAAAAAACTTATCATTCAACCTTCGGATTTCATCTAAGACATCTTTCAGATCTCTCATCTCCAGTAATCTTATAATCAACAAAAACATAAGCTCATCGACCTTCTCAACAACTCAGGGTTCTCTTCAACTCATCACTAGAGCCTTCTTTTTACTTTCTCGAGTGAGCAAATTATGAGTCTCATTTACTTAAGTAAGGGTCATGGGTTACAACACAATTTTCTTCTATCCTTAACAAAGGCATATGTGCTCTTATACCCATCGTGAGTGACACATCTATTGAACAACCAAGGTCATCCAAGCAATAGATGTGAAGCTCCCAAAGGGATGACATCACACACTACTTCATCCTTATACACACTCCTAATACTGAATAGTACAATTATCTATTCAGTCATGTACAAAGCACCCTTTATCGTGAAGCTAATGTAGCTTGTAAGGTTAGTGATGCTTAGAAGTCACTAAACCTAACCTTTGTATGAAGGATTGTGCAACTACATTAGTATAACTTCCTCTATCCACTATGATGGTGCACAACTGTCCTTTGATGGTACATTTAGTATGGAATAAATTTTCCCTTTATTCTTCCTTAGAGTTCGGTAGGGAACTCAGTACTTATCTTAGTACTAGGATCATCACTTCTCTCTAGTCAACATAAACATAGGTCTCCTCTTCTTCTTCGACTTCAGCTTTCCTAACATCCTTCTCATCCTTAGGCTTGCTCCTGTCAATACTATCCACTACATCTTGTTGAAGCACCATGACACATTAGTTCAGACACTCAACAACCATATGTCTAAAGCCTAAACATTTAAAGCACTTCACTTCGCTTATCATCTATATGAAGGTCTACCCTCTTTCATAAGTCATCGAGGTCGGTCTAGCCTCAGTTTAGCTTATTTAGCCTACTTAGCCTTGCTGGCCTGATTAACTATTATCAGGTTGGTCATTCCTCTCCTTAGCTCGATATGGCCTCCTTGGTTCAGCTTAAACAGGTTGGCATGAAATAGGGGCTCGGGAGAATGTTGGTTTAAGGCAGCTCGAAGTACTTTGTCTTTATTTTTTGACCTTTTACGCTATCTTAATTTCCTTCTCTAAGGTATAGAGCCTCTATAACTCCATAATATTATGAATCTCATATTTGAGTCCAGAAATGAACCTTAATATTATGTGAGCCTCTGGTTATTTCACATTGGCTTGAATCATAAGCATTTAGAAATCTCTCACATAATCATTAATAGATCGACCTCCTTAGCAAAGTTCTTGCAACTTTACAAACATATCCTATAAGTAGGTCTCAAGTACAAATCTACCCCTTAATAACCTCTTCATCTCATCCCAAGTTCTTACACCTCATCTTCCATCCCTTACTCTAGCTGCATTTAGATTTTTCTATCACATAATAGCATACCTAAAGAACTCAAGTGCAGTAAGTCGAACCTTCGCAGCTTCTATATATTGATAATAATCGAATACCTTCTCGACCTTCTCTTCCTACTCTAGGTATTCATTAGCATCTCCACTTCTACTAAAGGGTAGAATTTAGACCTTAACATTATCAACTCCTTAAGGAGCTCGCGTCTTCACTCTCATACTTGATAGTACTTAGCCTCTTCTTCTTCCCTTTCATCAATCTCCACATCTACTTCCTCATCATTCTCTTTTATCTCTTCTAACTCTAACCTTCGTCTAATAGCTTGGTCTACAACTCCTCCAATTCGCTGGGGTCAAACTAAGCAATTGGTTTGGCCACCTTGGCCATAGCCTCTCATTAAAGCATTTTCAAGTAGATTACGTTGTGGCATACCTTAGGATTGTTGCCTATTAACTTACATCATGATGATCAGACTCTAAATAAGGTTAGTGAGCTTGTCAAGTTTATCATCAATTGACCTAAGAGTGTTACTACCATTTTAACCATGACTAGGTTGAGCACTACTATTCTGGTCTCCAATAACACCTTGAAGACTTGATTCCAACATAGTACAATATTTCTCGAAGAGATTATCAACACATGGCATGCAAAATGCTACTATCTTATTACTTAAAACTTCGACTAACACGCTTTAACAACTTCAACACCCGATAATAACTTGAATAGGATAAAAATGAACTTGCTACATTTCATAGTGAAAAACAAAGTAAAAATAGAGTAACAATGGAACCACACTTACCAAAACACAAATCTTCACTACATAACTCATAACTCTAAACTTAATCCATACAAACACATTATAGTAGCTATGGAAGGGATATAACAGCCACTAATAGCAAACGAACCAAAACTTCACTGTAACTTCATACATTCCCTCTTGGAATCGTGCTTTGATACTAGCAAAGTTGATGCGTCTTCGGGATTGAACACACAAAGGAGTACCATAACATAAGCAAATTGAAAAAAGAAACAAAAGAAAATCTAACAGAAGTCCGAGCAACTACTAATTGGATATGATACACCAATTGATCTTACTCAACCTATAATTCACCGGATATGACTCACCGTACCAAACTGTAAGGTCATTCACTACTACTTTTTGCTAAAGGAAATAGATAAGAGTTGAAGGGTAATGACAATGCTAAAGTTGCTCAAAGGGAAACTTGTATAAATTCTAAAAATGAAGATGATTGTCTGCGTGCATTAAGTAGGGGTTTATATACCCATCCTACTATGGTTACTTTTCATGTAGGAAAGGACAAAAAGGGTAATTTACCAATAAGATACATAAGACATACTAAAAAGAGTAAAAGAGACAAAGAATATTTTGTATAGAAAAGTAAAGAATCTTTCTAAAATATTGTGCTAAAAGACACATGTCACATGGTAACTGGTCATTCTAAATTATAGTATAAATTGGACGAAGTGAAGAAAAGAGAGAGTTACAATCAGGGGGTAACCTAATTTAGACTAAGTCAAAGCTCAATCAATCATTTGCTAAAGAGTGCTTAACTTGAGCTAAGGTTAAACCTTAGTGGGTAGCTTAGGAGCTCAGCTCGGATAGTCTTTAGAGAGTGTCTACTCGAGTGTTGTGTCATAGCATAGTTGTTCAACAACTCTGGTGCACGTGATAGCTTGATAGTCAGGTTGGCAGTAATGGAAAACATAGAGGTCGGGGTAGGAATTTTCTTCTTGGATGGGGCTTTAAGATAGTATTCTCAAGGTGAGTCCTTGGAGTCCTTTAGCTCGGCTACGTGTGATCGATCTAGGGGTTAAGTCCTACTAGTATCCAATCATCTTATGGTTCAACTTGATTAAAACAAGCTTGTTTCTTTCCTTCCAGATGCCCTACAAGACAAACAAAATAACAGTTTAATGTAGCGTTTACTTCTCCTTCCAATTCTTCTTCCTCCATCACCTCATCTTTGCCCAACTTGAATTTTTCCTAGTTTTTAATTATTTTTTTAAATCTGATCAATATTAACCATTAATTTTTTAATATTAATCCTCTACTAAGAATTAAGAAAAATCTAGGTTTTTAAACATGTTTTGAAAAATACTTGGAGCTGTTACCCAATTAGGATTGAGAAAAAGGAAAAAGGTCAAGTTATAATCACTTAGGTGGATCAGTTATAACTTGACTACTAGATTGTAATAAAACTAGTTTTTGAAAAAAAAGAAAGGATTTTGGAATAAGAAATCTCAAATTTGAAAGCTATTCTATTAAACCCTGATCGGATACTACTTTTAACTTTCTGAAATTAACTTTTTTTTTTAAATACCCATTTTACTAATTCTAAATTTACAATTAAAGGAAAGAAGAAACTAAGAAATTAAGTTTATTTACAAAAAAAAAAAAAGAAAATAAAAAGAATTTCGCATTTTAAGTTACCTCGTAAGTATCTATATATCCTCTATTAAGGATCAAACTTTCTGTAGTTTATTTCTCAAAAAGTTATGTGCATTGGTTTATTTTAATTTTAAATAGTGGCTAAGTTTACTTTTCTTAACCCTTTCATTTTACTTTGAAAATTTATAAAAAGGATCTTAATTTAGGTGTCTTATCTTTTTGATAATCCTAGAAAGCCCTAGCTTTGAAAAAGGTTTATTAATTTTTATTTTTGAAATCAAGTTTTTCTAAGTGATTCAATTTTTTTTTTCTTATTTGTTATTTTTTTCACTTTTTATCAAAGCATACATTACTCTAAAAAATAAAATTAAAACAAAGCTTGCTTTTTCTTCTTCTTTTTTTTTCTCTTTCTTTTCTCATTTTTCTTTTTTTTTTTCTAATTTTTTTTAGTCAATTACATCTTGTTCATGAAATAAATAAAAGAAACAACAACAATGCAACAACAACAGGGTTGGACCAACTAGATAATGATCAGGGCATGTAGATCAAGTCAAAGGAGGGTTTTAGGTCAATTTAGATACGGGTTTCGAGTTGCCAACGGAGTCACATAAGAAGGAGAGTGGCGCAGTTGCAAGTGGGTGGTTTTGGTTAATTTAGCCACCAAAACAAGCAAGGAAAGATGTTTTTGTTCTATATGGCACTAGAGATAATGGGAGTACGCAAAGTGCCGTGGCCAATAGTTGCTTTATGGTAGTTGTGAGTGATGTACAGGTGATGGTTGCTAGAGGTCGAAAGGGCATTGGGTGTAGGGTTTTGGAAAAGCATGAGTTTGGCCATGGTGTTGCTTTTAGCTGAGTAGAAGTGGTGAATAGTGTTTTGAAGAAGGCCTTGGTGGTGGCGGTAGCTAGGGTTTCAAACCCTAAGTGTTGGTTGAAGCCACTAGGAGGCACAATAGACATTGGGATTGGTATCAATCGAAAGTTAAGGGCCTTGAGGATTCTAGTAGAAGTAGTAGTAATTTATCTTAAAAAAGGCTATGGAGCTCTCAATCTTAAAGAGAGAGAGAGAGAGAGAGAGAGAGGCATTGTGAGTGAATTTAAGTGATTGTAAATGAGAGTCAACGACCAAAGCATAAATGGGGAACTCCTTTTATATTGTTTTGAGCTTGATATGCAAGGAAACGACCATTAATGGGCAATTTACCATGAATACCAAATATTATATTTTCTGCCTTTTTTCCTATTTTTCATTGCCAATTTGACTAGTAATTTACATAAATTTGGATAGATTTTTGTCCTCTATGTATAATATGTTTTGTGGAGAATAAGATTACACCATTAAATTGTATGCTTACATGTTGAATTCACATGAAAAATCAAGCCAAAGTGAGAGGATTGCGTTAGGTTCGTACGAGAAAGGAATAGAAAAGGAAGGAAAACGTTGATGTAGCACAACGTCAGCTACATAGACGAGCAAGAAGTTGCCACGTGACCTAGCCATGACACACCGCCTAATAGATTATTCTACGTATCCAATGGGGGATGAAAAAATAAAAGACACATATATACTTGGTGAGATTTAAACCCCTAACTCTTGATATATTCCAATATCCAAGACCAAATGTTTAACTAATTGCATTGTTGGCCCGTACCTTAATAACTTTTGCAGCTAAAATATATTTAACCTATAAAACAGCTTAAGGTGTTCTATAAAAACATTGGATTAAATTAATCTACCTAATGACCTAATCTTATTTTTCTTAAGAAATGACTTTCCTAAAAATATTTTATTTTCCTAAAATTCTACTTTTCCTAAAAAATTCTATTTTTCTATTTTTTTTTTCATTTTCAAGAAACTTTCTTTTTTTTTTTCTAAAATTTCTATTTTTTTTTTAATTTTTCAATTTTTTGGTACTTTTTTATGTTTTCTTTTTTCTTTTTTGTATTTTTGTAAATTTTCTATTTTTATGTACTTTTTTTTCTAAATTTTCTAATTTTTGTACTTTTTCTAAATTTTCTATTCAGGACCCTGTTTTCTTATTTTGAAAAAAAAAAACCCAATAAAATTAAAGGATGTAAAAATGGAGTGTCTATAGCTATTCCTCTTTGTGGTGAAATTTGAGTAAAATTTTACTATAAAGATAAAAGGAGACACCATTTTTGCTTTGAGGATGAATTTGCCCTAAGCAATGCCACAACTAGTTAGCTAGCTTACTTAAATCCAATCCATTAGGGATTTGTTGAAAGAAGTAAGATGTTACTCTAAGAGATGATTGAGACATTAGAGTGAGTTTTAAAAGGGTCTAGTGTTCTAAAAGTTAGCTAGAACCCTAAAAGATACTAAGAGGAAGGTAGTGCCCCTATGGGCTAGTAAGAACCCTAAAAAGAAATGTAAGATGGAGGGTAAAGCCCTGTGAGTTGACAAGAACCCTAAAGTGGTAATGCTTTATGAGCTAGCTAGATTGGTAAACCTGGATAGGAAATTGACTTAAAACCTAATCGTGCTCTTCTGAGTTGACTAACGGGAATATCTCTAGGGGACTAGCAACCTTACATGAGAATTGAATTTTTAAGACCTAGTCATAGTCTTCTAAGTTGACTAACATAAGCGGGAGTATCTTTAGGGGACTAAGAACCTTAAATGAGAATCGATTTAAAAAAACCTAACCGTGCTCTTTAAACTAACTAACCTAGGTGAGAGAATCTCTAGGGGACTAGCAACCTTAAAATATGAATCAATTTTAGAAAACCTAGCTGTGCTCCTTTGAGCTAATTAACATAGGTGAAAGCATCTCTAGGGGATTAGTAACCATAAATGAGAATCAATTTTAGAAAACCTAGCTTTGCTCCTTTAAGTTAACTAATTTAAGTGAGAGCATCTCGAACAGACTAGCATCCCTAAAATATGAATTGATTTTAGAAAACCTGCCAGTGCTCCTTTAAGTTAACTAACCTAGGTGGGAGCATCTATAAGGGACTAGCAACCCTAAAATATGAATTGATTTTAGAAAACCTGATTGTGCTCCTTTGAACTAATTAAACTAGGTGAAAACATCTCTTAAGGACTAGCAACCTTAAATGAGAATGAATTTTAGAAAACCTAGTAGTGCTTTTCTAAGCTAACTCATCTAGGCAGGTGTATCTCTATAGGACTAGTAACCGTAAAGTGTGAAATGAATTGAAATCTAGTAGTGCTTTGCTAAGCTAACTAATTTAAGGGTAAAGAACACTCCTTAAGCTTACTAAATCTTTGAAAGCTTGTTAGAAATGGGGAAGCACCCTATAAGTTAGCTAAGGAATTAGGAGAGATTGGTGAACAGGAAGTTCCTTATGGGCTCATTAAAATCCTAAGAGAAATTGGTAAAGGGAAGTGCCCTACAAATTCACCTAAAACACTAAAGAGAGATTGGTAAAGGGAAGCGTCTTACGGGCTCACTAAAACACTAAAGAGAGATTGGTGATAGGAAGCGCCCTATGGGCTCACTAAAACCTTAAAGAGAGATTAGTAAAAGGAAGCACCCTACAAGCTTGCTAAAACACTAAAGAGAGAATGGTGATAGGAAGCACCCTATGGGCTCACTAAAACAGTAAAGAGAGATTGGTGATGGGAAGCACCCTATGAGCTCCTTAAAACACAAAAGAGATATTGGTAAAGGGAAGTGCCCTATGAGCTCACTAAAACACTAAAGAGACAATGGTAAAGGGAAGCGCTTTATGGGCTTCTAGAACACTAAAGAGAGATTGGTGATGGAAGCGTTATATAGGCTTACTAAAACCCTAAAGAGAGATTGGTAAAGGGAAGCACTCTACAAGCTCGCTAAAACCCTAAAGAGAGATTGGTGATGGGAAACACTCTAAGGGCTTGCTAAAAACCCTAAAGAGATATTAGCGAAGGGAAGTGTCGTATAGGCTTACTAAAATACTAAGGAGAGTTTGGTAATGGGAAGCACCCTACGGGCTTGCTAAAACACTAAAGAGAGATTGGTAACGAGAAGCACTCTATGAGCTTGCTAAAACCTTAAGTGAAATTAGTAAAGGGAAGCACCTTATGGGCTTGCTAAAACACTAAAGAGAGATTAGTAACAAGAAGCATCCTACGGGCTCATTAAAACCCCAAGAGAAATTGGTAAAGGGAAGTGCTTAACAAGCTTGCTAAAACCTTAAGAGAAATTGGTAAAGGAAAGCACCTTGTGGCTCACTAAAATACTAAAGAGAGAGTAGTGATGAGAAGCATCTTACGGGCTTGCTAAGACCCTAAAGATAGATTGGAAATGGGAAGCATCCTACGGGTTCACCAAAATCCTAAGAGAGATTGATAAGAGGGGAATCACCCTATGGGCTGGTTAAGACCTTAAGAGAAATTGGTAAAGGAAAACACCTTTGGGTTAGCTAAAATACTGAAGAGAGATGTAAGATGAGATAACGCTCTACGAGTTGGCTAAGATCCTAAGAAAGATTGAGAAATGGGAAAGCATCCTATAGGCTAGCTTAAAACCTTAAGAGAAGTTGATGAAAGGAACCACCCTATAGGCTAAGTAAAACCCTAAGAGAAATTAGTGAAAGGAATAGCGCTCTATGAGCTGGCTAGGACCTTAGGAGAAATTGATGAAGGGAAGCGCCCTACAAGCTTGCTAAACCTTAAGAGAAATAGTGAGTTAGATAGTGCTCTATGAGCTAACTAGAACCCTAAAGGAGAATATGAATCGAGACAGTGCTCTTAAGAGCTAGTTAGAACCCTAAAGACTGGTTGAAAAATGTGGTAGTATTCTATGAACTAGCTAGAACCCTAAAACTAAAGGAAGAAGGGAAGCACCCTATGGGCTGGCTTAAAATCTTGAAGGGGAATTGATGAAGGATTGAAGAAGCAAAAACAAGAAATTAACCTATTTGAAAAACCTCTTGACTTGAAAAATTTATAGATGAGGAATTTGCTGAAAACCACTTATGACAAAAAAGACATCAAGGATAAGGTCTTGATTTGAAAAAAAAAAAAAAAGAGTTAGTGGACATAAAATACTACATTAGAAAGAATGACTTAGATTACTATGGCCAACTTCAAAGGTGTGAACACATTGAAAAGAAAATAGGTGACATGAATTGAAAGCTTGCCCACTCTAGCTAACATGGACTTGAAAATGGATAAAAGACTTATAACAAGCCTTTACTTTCTCTCTCTCTCTCTTTTTTTTTGTCTCTCTTTTTTTGTCTTCTTCTTTGTCTCTCTTTTTTTTTTTCCTTGAAAGTTTGCTAATAGGTATAAATTTTTATTAAAGGAGCAAATGTTATAACTATCTCCCTTCCTTGGTAACCATGTAAGGCATCTCATATTCTTCTTAATCTTAGTTGAAGAGGACTTCTTTGCATACTTTCAGTCTATATTACACTCTTAACTATTGATCCAAAAATTATAGTCCAGTTTGCAAGTGATATACCTTGATCAATCTGATAGGTCTTTTTCGGTTTAGCATTGTGAATTTAGGCTTTTGGTCAAATGGTTTAAGGAAGGATTAATGAGAAAGCCTATTTCGAAAGATTTACTTATTTAACTCATGTGTATAAGTTAAGAACTTCTAGGAAGAAATTGGAAGTGTGCTAACCCTAGTTTCAAAAAAATAATTTTTATTTAAAATAAATTATTCCTTGTGATCAAAAGAACTTTTAGTAAGTATGGGTCATATTGAGGGTAGAAAGGCCTTATGTTTGTGATGGGTAAGGGGGTTTTGTGTTTATGATTTGAGATGGATATGTAGGGTTTGTGTTTTTAGGTTAGGAATGTAATTTAGGGCCTTCATCTTCTAAGCCTTCTTTAGTTGGGGCTTTTTCTCTTACCCAATGTTTAAGCCTTTCTTTCTTTCTTTCTTTCTTTCTTCTTCTTCTTCTCTCTCTCTCTCTCTTTATTTATTACTTTTCCCCCTTATTTCTTACTCTTCTTTCTTTTCTTTGACCTTAGAGTAATCATCTCTATTGCTAAGTTTTTGTCTTTAAGAGATTCAAGGCTCTAAATCCATGGATTCCTACTATATGGACTTAGGTGAAGTAAGCTTAGGGTGTTTGAAAAGGAGTTGTCTCTTCTTCATTTCAAAGAAAATAACTTATTAGAAATAGAGATCCTTTGAATTAATGTTATTGAAATAAGCATAAACCAATTTTATCCTTCTCTTCTAATCAATAACCTTAACCTCCGAATTTCCCTAATATAGGAGAGTTGTTGATAGGGTTTAAATTTGAAAATACTCCAAATTAGTCCAACAGGGTTAATAAAGGATAATTGTGTTTGGGATTTGATAACGACTGCCTAACTTTATTTTAATCTGTGCATCAAGTTCAAAATTGACCTCTTTTAAGGAACGGGTTCAAAGTATCCTCACCATGATGTCACTTAACTCTCAAAGTGTTTAAGGGTTGGTATATGGGATATAGTTTGCCTCTTTTTTATCCTAAACCTTTTAAAAGTGAGTTACCAATTCCTTAGGAAGGAATTTATATTTATTTGCCTCGAGGTGGAGATTGACTTTGCCCCCCAGTTTTTTAAAATATGCCCTAATGTGAAATGATACTTTTCATTCAATCTGAGTTCAAGACTAGGGTTGTATTTAGCTTTATGTTTTAACTTGGTTCATGGTTAGGTTTGGTCTTCTTAATGGACTGAGGGTTTTGGCTTAGTTTAGCTACTTTGATGGGTTAAGGTTTATGTTTGGGTCAGTTGCTTGAAAGGGCTAAGGGTTAATGATACAGTTATGACATTTGATATCTCACAAACTAAGGGGATGGGTCCAAACCTTGAGACTGCCCAAAGGATGAATGATAGTTGAAGGTTAAGCAAAGGTCCTCATGCATCGATGGTGGATATGATACACTAACGCCTCACATGAGCTTTGGTTACACTTGATATGACATACAATTGTAACAAGAGGTTAGTTGCTACTAGTCTACACTTAATGGCCTAGATAAAAGTGGTCGAGAGTAAGCAAGATACACTTAGCTTATGCAAAAAGAAAAATGTCTAAATGTTGATTGTATTGACTGTTGTGGCTATTACAATACATAAGTATTTATAGGATCCAATTAGAGTAAATCTTAGGTTAATGTAAATTATGAAAAGGATTCCTACTAATAAAGGAAAAGGAATAATTTACAAGGGTAATGCTGTAAATAGGGAAAAAAAAATCCAACGATAGAAAAGGACAGTACAAATGTTAGGAAAAGATAGTATGTGTGTCAATTGTTCATTCTATGGTCCTAATAACATTACTGGCTAAGTATAGCAAGTTCTGAATAGGCTAAGTTGGCATCAGCAGTTCGGCAGCTTAGATATTTGGGACTAGGAAAGAGTTGGTTTAGGTGGCGGTAGCATCTCATTATTGGGTTGGCTTTAAGAGGTCGACTCCAAAGAGCTGTTAGCTTGGCCTCCATACAGATCTAGTTGGTAGTATTCTAGTTTGATACTTGGATGTGTGTGTTGCAGAGAGGTTGGCTCGATATGTTGGCTGGTTACCTTAGTAGCTTCTTAGATGATGTGGAGAGCAAAGTAAGCTAATAGGTCGAATCGGGGAGTGCATTACTCCTCAGCATTCAACTCACCTCAGATAGCTCAGTTAACCATCTGAGTAAGTCCTTGAGCTCGAGAGAGCATGATTGGTCCATGATCCCTATCATCCCCTCCAAGCTGTTTGAGATTTGAGATCAAATCTAGCTCAACTTCATGTTGCTCATCTTCAAGAGTATACGAATGGAGATCAGTAATGTTGAAGGAGTCCGAGAGTCTGTACTCTTTAGGTAGTTCAATCCTATAGGTATTATGATCAATCTTTTCAAGCACTTTGATGGGTTCGTCGGCCTTAGGATATAACTTACTCTTCTTAAAGTTAGGGAATTAATGCATCTTCGGGGTCGAATACCTAGAGGAGCACCACAACATAAGTGAACCAAAAAAAGAAAAAAAGAAAAGCTAGTAGAAGTTTAGGTAACTACTAACTGGATATGACATACCAATTGATCCAACTCGACTTACAATTTGCTAGATATGATTGACTGATCCAAATTATAGGGTCATTCACCACTATTCTTTGTTAAAGAGAATAGATAAGAGTTGAAAGGTAATTAGAATGCTATGGTTGCTTAAAGGGAAACTTGTATAAATTCTAATAATGAAGATGATTGTTTGCATATATTAAGTGGGGGTTTATATACCTATCTTACTAGGGCTACCTTACATACATGAAAAGAAAAAATGGGTAATTTACAAATATGATACATAAGACATACTAAAAAGGATAAAAGAGATAAAAAATATTCTGTATGGAAAAGTAAAGAATCCTTCTAGAATGTTACGTTCGAAGACACGTGTCACATGGTCATTGGTCATTCTAAATAATAGTACAAATTGGACGAAATGAAGAAAAGAGGGAGTTATAGTCAAGGGTCGACTAGATTTGGATTAGGTTGGAGCTCGGTTAGTCATTTGCTAGAGAGTACTCAACTTGGGCTAGGGTCAGATGTTAGTGGGTGGCTTGGGAGCTTAGCTCGAATAGTCTTTGGAAAGTGTCTGCTCAAATGTTATGTCATGGTACAATTGTTTGACAGGTTTAGCACACATAATAGCTTGATAGTTAGGTTGGCAACAGTGGAAAACATAGAGGTTAGGGTAGGAATTGTTAGGACCCTAAAGTGAGCTTAGTAAGATTACCTAAAATTTTTATATCATATGTACACCCATGATACGAAAATTGCCTTGCATGTAAGAGATTGTAAGACTCTAAATAATTTATCACTAGGGTTTTGAATTATTAATTAATGAACATATTATAAAATATAAATAATTATGGATATCCAATATTTCACAATTCCTCAGAACCGTAGAGAATCAGAATCCCCTACCAAATTATAAGATCAAATAATATAGTCTTAAAAATTCAAACCTATTGAAGTTCTAAAATCTAAATATATAAGTGGTAGTTACAATTAAATTCTCAAATGAGCAATAAAATCTTTCTCTAATTCTAACCTCTAAAACATCCCAATACTTGCACTCAACGGTCAACTTTTAACCCATGTCCGGTTGTCTATCAACCTATAAAAGAAAAACTATTGGGGCATAAGCTACAAAAGTTTAGTGAGTTATCCCTTGTATTATACTAGTAAGCAGGTTGTCAAACAAATTATTACAACTGTATGAATGCATATACATGCAGTATATCAAACAATATATATAGTTGACCGGTGCTACATATAACATCGGATTTCAACGCTCTTCAAGATAAGGGTTGGAGATACATCAACACCAATCACAACCGAGCTCTAGCACCTAAGTTTTCAACCATGAATTTAAATTTTGTATTTCCCAAAATTCATTTCCACTTCTAAGAAATCTAATAGTAAACCATAAATCCCAAGTTTAGTGGTAAGGTGGCCTCCGTAGTCCACACTCACACTATACAACGGAGGTATCTAGACTTGACCCTCAGCCATATGGTTGGCGTCTCTAGTGCTTAGTAAGCTCGTAGCTTAGGGTAAGGTCATGTTATACGAGTGTACCGTACTAAAATACTTTAATTTAATAGATAAAAACAACTCCTGCATGGCTTCTCTTTACCCTTGCATGACGTGACGGCTGGAACAAATAATGCAATGTATGGTTAATGCATGATCCTTTTAATTTAAGATAAGCCAAATATAATTAAATCAAATTATTGGGTGATCAATCAATATTAGCAGACTATTCAAATCGTACTACAATTAATCATACAACCAAATCTTCAATTTATTACATTTAACAATATTTTGCACAGTAATTAATCAATATTAAGCACATGCATAACTCGAACTCCCATGCATCAGGTTATTACTATTTAATTTAAGTGCATTAACTATAAGTACAAAACAAGTATAGAGTCATTGGAAGTATTCACTTAGCTATGATGTCTCGCACTAATCGTAATAGTCCTCAAGAAGATCCTAACCTTCATTAGGATCACTTAATTATTACAAGATAAAGACGATAATGAGTAACTAAGTTAACTAATGATTCTAAGTATTTATTTACTTAATTCTACTTAAGGTCCTATTAGTATTCATTTGGTTGAGCCTTATAGTTAACTACATGTAACTTTTTTGTTTTATTTTCAATATTTATGAGCTTATAATAGTTTTTCATCATTTTCGAATATACGTTCACATGGTAGGGTCCATTTTGAACACTAAAGCCCGTGTTTTATGATATGGGTTTAAATTATTATAATCTTAATTATTATGACTCAAATATTCTTATTTGCTTCTTTATATCTTATTTTATTACTTTATGATCTAATTATTCATCTGTTTCTTATGTTCTTATGATTTTGCATTATTAATACTATAATGTGTACTTAAGGTTAATTCAAATTGATATATGTATTAAGGGTCTATTCGGGTTTCAGCCCATATATGTACATATATATATGTGTGTGTGTAGAATTACTTTATTATTTTATATTGTGGTATATTAAATAATTATGTTATAAGTTACACATGTACATACTTTATACTTATGTATTTATATACCCTACATGTATGTTATGTGCATATATACTTCTAATATACTTATACATATACCCGTATATACATACGATTGTATACATATTTTTGTACGTATTGTCGTATGTTCTCAATATACCTTTAAGAAGTCTTTATAAAATTCATATTTTTGCATATTATGGGTTTAATTAGTAAGTCATATGTATATTCACTTAGTATTCTCTTTATTTTAGGTTATGTACATAAAGGGTATTCATGTATAAGGATATCTATACTTATGTGCAAGTAGTTTTCCTATTCTTACCTATATGTATGTATAGTTACACCATGTATTCTATTAAAATCCATACACAAATACTTCACATGGATCTACATAATATATGTATTTATGTATTTCTACTCTTATACCTAAGTATTTCTACAGCTTTAAGTATGGGTATAGAGTCTTATCTTCAATAACATATATGTACCTATTACATGTAAATTCCAAAACTAATATAACATATACAACTAATTACTAATTAAGATGATAAGAATCATAGGAAAACATACCTTTTGCTCCTTGTAATATATATGGAAGTGTCAATTTATATAGTGTATAAAGAGTTGTTGAAATATGGAAATAGATTTGGAAAATTTAAGATAAGGAAAGGGAATAAGGGGGGTGACCATTTGGGAATTGAGGAAGGAAAGGGTTTTCCTTTATGTAAATTGATATTTTATAGAAGATACTAGTGGGTCTAGGATGTTCCATAGTAGACAGCAATGATAGGATAAGAAGGAGAAAAAAGATTTACATGTGAAAAATGAGAAGAAATCTTTAGAAAAGAGAAGAATTTTCCAGTTGAAAGTGACATTTGTTGACTTAGTCATCTCTCTTAAATTTGTATAAAATTAATATACATAATAAGAAAATTAAGGAAAATTAGGTGAAACTTTAAGGAAATGGAAAGAGATATGAAGTTAAATGAAATAATTAGTAAAAGTAGCTATTGGAATCTTTTTATAGATATTTATATCCCCATATAAAATTTAGTATCATGCTTAATGTAATTAGAATGAAAAACACAATTTATAATACTAACATTGCTTATATGTAGTGTAAACATTAATTAAGCACTCAAATTTATATAATATTAACTTAGTTATATACCTATGAGACTAATATAATCTATAATGCAATATATCCTAGTTTCTAATAAATTAAATTAGTATTGTATACATTTATAAATAACTGAAAGTTATCTTGATCATTGGTTGATGACTTTATATGATTTAGCATATTGTTAAGTGTTCACATTCAATTAGGGTTTTAGTGTGATTCTAATGAATAAGCACATTTTTTTTAAGCTTAAAGTTTTATTTTTAGGGTTTTGATAAGGCTTAGGTTTGATTTCTCATATGTATACACAAATATAATTTAGGGTTTTCATATGTAATTAGGGTTTTTATCTGGTTCAGGGTTTATCTTTTATAGATTGTATATATTTAAGGCTTAAAGTTTTCGTATGCGTTTAGAGTTTTGATTAATAATTTAAGGTTTTTCATATTTGCTTTAGGTTTTGAATTGAAATTTTAATTGATTTTAAATTTTACTGGCTCTATTGACTTTAGGAAATCATCTATAGTATGTGAGTTTGATTCTATACTTAGAAGGCTTGATTTGTGAGGTTTATAGGAATTTCCTTTTTGGATGGGGTTTTGAAATAGTATTCTTCGGGTGAGTCCGTAGAATCCTCTAACTCAACTACATGTGACTAGTCCAAGGGGTTGATTCTTACCATGTGCTTGAGGGTTGGAAAGATTTGTCCTCTAATTTGAAGTAGTCTCTGGTTCTTATTATTCTAAGGCATTTGTAGGGTCTTCTTTTAGTTGGTAAGGAAGCAAGTCGAACACATTGAAAGTGGAGGTAACATCATAGTCATCGGGTAACTCAATTTGGTAGGTGTTGAGGTTAATTTTCTTTAGGATCTTAAATGGACAATCGACTCAAGGAGATAGCTTACTCTATCTTTAGTGCAGGAATTGTTCTTAGTTGAGGTGAATCCATACTAGGTCTCTTGGCTTGAAAGAAATAGTTCGGTGGCTTTGACTACCAATCTTTTGTTGTCTCTAATTGAACTTGGCAAGTTTTATTGTCATAGTTTCGTGTAACTCTTGTAATTTTTGGGCATGGTTGACTTCTAATGCATCTCCAGGGTCGAATACACAAAGAGCACAACAACATTAACAGATTGAGAGGAAAAAGAAAAGCTAGCAAAGGTTTGGGTAGCTAGCAAAGGTTTGGGTAGCTACCAACTGAATATGACACACCAATCGATCCTACTCGCCTATAATTCGCTACTATGACTCATTGATCCAAATTAAAGGGTTACTCACCATTACTCCTTATTAAAGGGAATAGATAAGAGTTGAAGGGTAATGAGGACAGTAGGATGCTTAAAGAGAAACTTGAATAAATATTCTAATAATGAAGATTGATTGTTTGCGTACATTTAGTGGAGGTTTATATACCCATCCCATTAGGGTTACTTTACATAAATGAAAAGACAAAAGGGTATTTTATAAATAGGATACATAGAACATGCTAAAAGGGGTAAAAAAGACAAATAATATCCTGTACAGATGTCATTAGTTAGATGTCGGTAGATTAGGTCGAAGCTCGATCAGTCTTTTGTTAGAGGGTAATCAACTTAGGCTGGGGTCGAATGTTGGTGGTTGGCTCGGGAGCTCGACTCAGATTGTGTTTAGGGTTGTCTGCTCAGATGTTTTGTTGTGGTAAAGCTGTTGGGCAAGTCTAGTGCACATAATAGCTTAGTAATTATATTGTAAGTAGAAGGAAACATAAAGGTTGGGATAGGAATTCTCGTCCAAGATGAAGCTTCAAGATAGTATTCTCCGAGTGAGTCCCTAGAGTCTTCTAGCTTAGCTATGCATGCTCAGTGTAAGGAGTTGATTCCTATCATTTGCTTGGGGGTCAAAAAGATTTGTTCTCAAATTCGAAGTAGTCTCTAGTTCTTGTTCTTCTAAGGCACCTATGGGATCCTTTTCTTCTAATTAGTGGAGAATTAAGTTGGACACATTAAAAGTAGAGGAAATACCATAGTCATCAAGCAACTCAATTTGGTAGGTGTTGCAATTGATCTTCTTCAGAATCTTGAATAGACCATCAGCTTAAGGAGATAACTTGTTCTATCTCAAGTGTAGAAATCATTCTTGGCTAAGGTGAATCTATACTAAGTCTCTTGGCTTCAAAGAAACAATTTGGTGGCCTTAACTACCAATCTCTTGCTGTCGCTTATTGAACTTAGCAATCTTCCCTGTTACACTCTAGTGCAGCTCCTACAATTCTTAACCTCGATTAACTTTAGATTTCCTTTCTTCAGCAATTGTGGCAGTATTGATCAAGTCTAGGGGCATAGTAGGGTTAAGGCCATAGACAACTTTGAATGGAGTCTTTCCAGTAGTGCTATGGTCTGTTCAATTGTATCTAAACTCTACAACTAGTAGACACAGATCTCAATCCTTTAAGTTCTTTCCTACAATAGCTTTGAGTAAATTACTTGGTATCCTATTCACCATTTCAATTTAGCCGTCAATTTAAGGGTGATTACTAGAGTTGAACACAAGCTTAGTTCCAAGTCTTCTCTAAAGAGTCTTCTAAAACTAGCTCAAAAAATTTATATCCTGATCTGAAATAATAGTCTTTAGTACTCCATATAGTAGAACAACTTCTTGCAAAAACAAATCAGCAATATACAAAGCATCGTTTGTTCAATGGCATAGGATGAAATGTGCCATTTTGCTAAAGCGGTCCTTTACAATAAAGATAGAATCTTTTCCCTCAAATGTCTAGGGCAACCTTAGGACAAAGTCTAATAGGGATTGTGGACCAATCATACACTCCTAAGCTTGAGGACTTGCTTAGATGGTTAGCCAAGCTGTTCGAGGTGAGCTAAATGACGAGGAGTAGCACATCCCTTGGTCCGATTTGTTGAGTTACTCTACTCTCTACATCATCCAAAAAGCTATTGAGGTGACCAACCAATGTATTGAGTCAACCTCTCCATAACAGACCTATCTAAGCATTGAATCATAATACTACCAACCTGATCCATGCTAAAGCCGAGCTAACACTACCAGGAGCTGACCTCTTGAGGTCGACAAGATAATAAGTCGCCCCTAGACTAACCCCCTTTCTAATCCCAACTATCTAAGTTGTCGAGCTATTGAATTGCCAATGATAACTTGACCTAATCAGAACTTACCTTTAATTGGCTAGATGTATCATTGGGACTACAGAACGAGCAAATGATACATGTACTACCTTATCTAACATTTATACTGTCTTTTCCATCGTCGAGTATTTTTTTTTTTTTGCCTTATTACAATTTTACCCTTGTAAATTATTCCATGCCTTTACTAGTAAGAATCCTTTTTTGTAATTTACTCTAACTTAAGATTTACCCTAATGAGAACATATAAATACTTATATATTGTAATAGCCGTAACATTCAATATATACAACCTAATAATCGATACACTTTTATGAGCTAAGTGCTTTTTACTCTCAACTGCTCTTATTTAGCCCATTGAGCATGGATTAGTGGTGAGTAAGCTTTGGCAACACTTGTATGTCATATCAAGTGTGACTCAAGTTCGTATGAGATGTTGGTGCGTCATATCTATCATTAGTACATAAGGACCTCTGCTCAACCTTCAACTTTCATTTATCTTTCAAACAGTCTCAAGGTTCAGACTTACCCCTTTGGTTCATATGATACTGAACGTCATGTGTTCATTCACATTGTGTCTTAGTATAAGAGCTTGGCTACATTCAAAGCCAATTTCCATTACTTTATTCTCTAAGTAACTTGTTATTGATTTTATGTATCTGTATCAAACATTCTATGGTTATCATCGAAGTTTGAAAGGTCAGTAGTGTTGAACAAATTTTATGCTTTGTCTTCCCTTATTTTGTATGCGCAAAACAAAGTACTAATATGTGGTTGTATATCAGGTACTAGTTGTACTAGTAATTGGTGTATTTGGTGTTATTTATCCTTGTTTTGTGGTAAGGAGCTTTGAATAATGTATCAATTATTAAATCTTGTGGAAATAAACAACTATGTCTAACTTTAGTGTACAAGGGGTTATTAGTAACCAAGAGAGTGGTGCTCAAAATGAATAAAGCCAATAAAGAAGCTTTATACCCTAGTTAATGGGTAACCAACTAGACAAACTCACCAACCTAGTAATCAGTTTGGTGACTGTCATAAATGAAGATAGGCAGCGAGCTAGAAATGACCCATATAGAAGACGTGAACAGCTTGAGAGAGGCAATGGTTAGTTTAGTCAAGTTAATGCCTTAATTCGACTACCTTAAGCCGAAGGAGTGGGTAAGGTTGCTAAGCATAGGATAGCAGTCGACAAAATTGAAGAGGAAGAAGAGGAAGGAGACGATGAAGTGGAGGAGTACTATGAACCTGAAGAAAGGAATTTTTGAGCCCCTAGAGTTTAAGGGTTAAGGATGTGCATTCCAAGTTTTTCTAAGAGTGGAGATGCCAAAGATTACCTAGATTAGGTAGATAAGATTGGGAAGCAATTTAAATGTTACGAAGTACCAGATAATGCAAATGTTAGACTTACTGTATTGGACTTTATTGGTTATGCTACCTTATGGTGGAAGAATATACAAACTACCTAAAGAAGAGAGGGGATAACGTGAAGTTAGGAGTTGAGATGAGATGAAGAGGGTCATGAGAAGGAGATTTGTGCTGAGCTACTATTTGCAAGATGCCTTCAAAAGATTACAAGAGCTGAGGTAAGGAGGATCAATTGTCGATGCTTATGTAAAAGAATTTCATATGCTAATGATCCAATACGAAGTCATTGAGCCCGAAGATCGAACTGTATCTCGATTCATCAATGGATTGGAGATGTTTTAGAAACCATGGATATTGGATCATATGATGATGCTATCCAAGCCGCTTAGAGAATCGAAAGACACCAAATAGGAAGGTTCCAACCCCCTGTCAGCCAACCCAGCAATAGCTGATCTATTCTGAGCAGACTTGTGCAGGCAAAACCAAGTAAGGTTGTTAAGACTTGATCTACTTGAAGTGCTCGAGTAAAGGAGAAAGGGGTCTTGAAGAAGTTTGAGAAGGGTCAAAGCTTAGGACGAAAGATGAGTGAGATTAAGTGTTTCAATTGTTAAGGATTCAAACACATGACTGCTTAGTATTTGAACAAAAAAACCATGGTGATTTGAGGTGAAGCACCGACTGTTGATGTAGATAGTATTGATGAGGAAGTAGAAGACCCAAAAGAGACTAAGCTGTCTAAGGAGGAGGAAGTCATCTATACTAAGGTAATTTTATGTTGGTTACTCTAGTATTGAGAAGGATAATGAGTATAAGTCCTATGCCCGAGGATAAGCAAAGAGAGAATCTTTTCCACATTGGATGCAAGGTGAATGGGTTGTTGTATGCCCTGATTGTAGAAAGTAGGAGCTGCACCAATGCAGCCCCTACTTTCATGGTCTAACAATTGAAGTTACCAACCAAGCCCCATCCGAAATCTTACAAGCTACATTGACTCAGTGATAAGGGAGCCTTACAAGTGTACAAACAGGTGTCTATGCCAATCTATATTAGCAACTATCAAGATAAAGTGCACTGTGATGTGTTACCCATATGTGTGTCCCACATTTTATTTAGATGACTGTGGATGTTTGATCGAACCATGACGTATGATAGAAGGAGGTATATGTATACTCTAAAGTATGAGGGTAAGAAGGTGTCGAGTTTGATTTTCCGGTTTTCTAATTATTTAAAATTAATTTCTTATTTCTCGATTAATACTAAACCTTAACTCATTTAATATTAATCATTGACTAAAGAAATTGAGAAATTCCAGCTTTTTATTAAAAATAAATTTTTTGGAGTCGCCACCCGACTAAAGTCGGGAAAAGACAAAGAAACCGTAATCAATTGGGTGGATTGATTACGATTTGCCTACCGATCTTTGATTTTAATTTTAAATGAAGAACTAGAGGGTTCTAAGTTTGGAGGCTAACCTATTAAACCCTTAACGGATACCACTATTTATTTACAGAAATTAGGATTATTTTTCTAATTATAATATTTAAAAAATAAATAAATAAAATCAAAAGAAAAAAAAAAGAACCTAAGTTTTTACATATTTTATCGTCGTCCCGAAAGTGCCTACGTACCCGCTAGCTGGGATCAGATGATTGTAGTTCTTTCAAAAAAATCTTTAGTGTGTTGATTGATTTTAATTTTAAAAACCGACCAAATTCACGTTATTATCAATTTAGGTTTTCAAAGAAAACTCTAAAAGAGCCCTAATAAACTAAGTCTTTTATTCTTATTTTATAAAAACTCTCTAAAAGTCCTATTTTTTAAAACGGGATTTCTATTTTTTATTTTTATTTATTTTTAAAATAAATTTTTCTAAGTGAAAAAATCCTAAAGTCATAATGCTAAAAATATACCTAAGCATATAAATACATACACATATATCTATTTACCTATTATGTCATAAACTTAACTAAATAACTAATGGAATTATAATGATAAATAAAGAGACAAATAAATAAATAAAATAAAATAATCAAAACCGAACCTAACTTGGGCTATTCGGTGAAGTGTTGGTGTTGGTTCGTCGAGCGTAAAGACGTGACGGTCAATGCTGAATCGTGTGTTGTGATGCAGTTGTACAGAACGTACTGCTGTTCGCCTGGCGTTGCTGTCCGCCTAGTGTTGCTGCTGCCCATCTGGTGTCGTTGCTGTTCGTCTGGTGTCGCTGTTCTATTTGCTGATGTCCGTTGTATTACTTTTTATTTACTGATGTCTGCTGCGCTGCTATTTTCGCTGTTGTCCACTGTGCTGCTGTTTTGTTCGCTGCGTTGCTATTATGTTCGTCTGTCGTCCGCTACGCTGGAGACTGATCTATGTGTGGATCAATGCTGTGTGGACAGCATATGGCGAACTACAGCTGTGTAGTGGGTTATGGTTCAGTCACGTTGTCGGGATGTGGAGATTTGTGAAGTCTGTAAAGGCTGATCGTTGTGCCGTGTGATGACCGTGTATAACTGGAGCTGTTACTATCGCTGAGATGATAAACAATATGCGTGAAGTGTCGCCTATTATTGTTTGCTGCAGGACATGGGACCGTGGAATTGCGACAGTAGATGGGTAACAGCTATGCAAGGACAGGCGACATTTGACGGACTTATTGATTGGTCGAGGACTTGCTGGAGTTGTGCTGTTCATGGAGAGTGGCAGGAGCCGTGGCGTATAGCTAGTTTCTATAGGGGCTCCTGTTCTTTTCTGTTCTGTTTTTTGTTTCAGTTTTTGTTTCCATTTCTGTTCTCTCTTTTTTCGACTGCGTAAAGTGTTTATATAGTCTAACCAAATCATATCATATCATATCTAATTATATCTGATTCATTAATTAAATTAGATTCAAACTTAATTCAAATCTGATTTAACTAATATTTATATGATTTGATTAGATATGAATCCAATTTTAAATCTTGCTTCTGTAAAGACAGAAAAATAAAAACATAGACGCCTGCTGAGACTCGAACCCATGACCTCTAACTAAATCCACCCAAATACTCCGTTACTTATCCATTAGGCCGTTGACTGTACCTTGACATTCATTATCATTAAATTATATTTAAACCATCCGATTTCCTAAAATAAAATTTTTAACTAAACTAAAACTAAAACGAATTATTCATAATAGAAACTACTTCCTAAAAATCTACGAAATTTTTATGATTTTTCCCTTTCTTATTTATTATTTAATTTAATTTTTATTTTCTTTTTTTTTTAATTTTTTTGAATTAGGACCCTTTTTGTAAAAATAAAAATTAAAACTATGGAAGGGCAAAAATTAGGAGTCTACAACTGCTCCTCTTTGTGGTGAAGTTTGAGGAAAACTTTGCCACAAAGACGAAAGAGACACTGTTTTTGCCTCGGGCCAACTCTATCCTAAGGAACTTTAAGTCACTTAACGAGGGTTAATTTGAAACGAAGAATAACAAGGGATAGTGTCTTTGTGGGTTGGCAAAAATCCCCTAAAAAGAATAATGAGAACTTGATAGTGCCCTGATGAGCTGACTAACCAAGGCGGTCAAAGCGCCCTTTGAGCTAGCTAAGACCTAAAGAATGAAGAAACTTGGTCGTACCCGTAATGAGTTGACTAACCAAGGCGGTCAAAGCGCCCTATGAGCTGGCTAAGACCTAAAAATATGGAAAAAACTTGGTTGTGCCCTTAATGAGCTGACTAACCAAGGCGGTCAAAGCACCTCATGAGCTGGCTAAGACCTAAAAATATTAAGAAAACTTGGTCGTGCCCTTAATGAGCTGACTAACCAAGGCGGTCGAAGCACCCCATGAGCTGGCTAAGACCTAAAAATATGAAGAAAACTTGGTCGTGCCCCTAATAAGCTGACTAACCAAGGCGGTCGAAGCACCCCACAAGCTGGCTAAAACTTAAAGATATGAAGAAAACTTGGTCGTGCCCTTAATGAGCTAACTAACCAAGGCGATCGAAGCACCTCATAAGCTGGCTAAGACCTAAAGATATGAAGAAAACTTGGTCGTGCCCTTAATGAGCTGACTAACTAAGGTGGTCGAAGCGCCTCATGAGTTGGCTAAGACCTAAAGAATGAAAAAAATTTGGTCGTGCCCTTAATGAGCTGACTAACTAAAGTGGTCAAAGTGCCCCTTGAGCTAGCTTAGACTTAAAAATATGAAGAAAACTTGGTCGTGCCCTTAATAAGTTGACTAACCAAGGCGGTCGAAGCGTCCTATGAGCTGGCTAAGACCTAAAAATATGAAGAAAACATAGTCATGCCCTTAATGAGCTGACTAACCAAGGCGGTTGAAGCGCCCCATGAGCTGGCTAAGACCTAAAGATATGAAGAAAACTTGGTCGTGCCCTTAATGAGCAGACTAACCAAGGTGGTCGAAGTGCCCCATGAGCTGGTTAAGACCTAAAGATATGAAGAAAACTTGGTCGTGCCCTTAATGAGCTGACTAACCAAGGCGATCGAAGCACCCCTTGAGTTGTCTAAGACCTAAAAATATGAAGAAAACTTGGTCGTGCCCTTAATAAGCTGACTAACTAAGGCGGTCAAAGCGCCCCATGAGCTAGCTAAGACCTAATGAATATGAAGAAAACTTGGTCGTGCCCTTAATGAGTTAACTAACCAAGGCGGTCAAAGCTCCCCTTGAGCTAACTAAGACCTAAAAATTAAGAAACTTGGTCGTGCCCTTAATGAGCTGACTAACCAAGGCGGTCAAAGCGTCCCTTGAGCTGGCTAAGACCTAAAGAATGAAGAAACTTAGTCGTGCCCTTAATGAGCTGACTAACCAAGGCGGTCGAAGCGCCCCATGAGCTGGCTAAGACCTAAAGAATGAAGAAAACTTGGTCGTACCCTTAATGAGCTGACTAACCAAGGCGGTTGAAGCACCCCATGAGCTGGCTAAGATCTAAAGATATGAAGAAAACTTGGTCATGCCCTTAATGAGCTGACTAACCAAGGCGGTCGAAGTGCCCCATGAGCTGGTTAAAACCTAAAAATATGAAGAAAACTTGGTCGTGCCCTTAATTAGCTGACTAACCATGGTGGTAGAAGCGCCCCATGAGCTGGCTAAGACCTAAAAATATGAAGAAAACTTGGTCGTACCCTTAATGAGCAGACTAATCAAGGCGGTCGAAGCGCCCCATGAGCTGGTTAAGACCTAAAGATATGAAGAAAACTTGGTCGTATCCTTAATGAGCTGACTAACCAAGGCGGTCGAAGCACCCCTTGAGTTGGCTAAGACCTAAAAATATGAAGAAAACTTGGTCGTGCCCTTAATGAGCTGACTAACCAAGGCGGTCAAAGCGCCCCATGAGCTGGCTAAGACCTAATGAATATGAAGAAAACTTGGTCGTGCCCTTAATGAGCTGACTAACCAAGGCGGTCAAAGCGCCCCATTAGCTGGCTAAGACCTAAAAATGTGAAGAAAACTTGGTCGTGCCCTTAATGAGCTGACTAACCAGGGCGGTTAAAGCACCCCACAAGCTGGCTCAGACCTAAAAATGTGAAGAAAACTTAGTCGTGCCCTTAATGAGCTGACTAACCAAGGCGGTCAAAGCACCCCACAAGCTGGTTAAGACCTAAAATTGTGAAGAAAATTTAGTCGTGCCCTTAATGAGCTGACTAACCAAGGAGGTCATAGCGTCCTACGAGCTGGCTAAGACCTAAAAATGTAAAGAAAACTTGGTCATGCCCTTAATGAGCTGATTAACCAAGGCGGTCGAAGCGCCCTATGAGTTGGCTAAAACCTAAAGATATGAAGAAAACTTGGTTTTGCCCTTAATGAGCTGACTAACCAAGGCGGTCAAAGCACCCCATGAGCTGGCTAAGACTTAAAAATGTGAAGAAAACTTGGTTGTGCCCTTAATGAGCTGACTAACCAAGACGGTCAAAGCGCCCTACGAGCTGGCTAAGACCTAAAAATGTGAAGAAAACTTGGTTATGCCCTTAATGAGCTAGCTAACTAACTAAAGCGGTCAAAGCGCTGCACGAACTGGCTAAGACCTAAAAATATGAAGAAAAACTTGGTCGTGCCCTTAATGAGCTGACTAACCAAGGCGATCAAAGCGCCCCATGAGCTGGCTAAGACCTAAAAATGTGAAGAAAACTTAGAATTGAGATAGCGCTCCATGAGCTTGCTAAATCCCTGAAAGATTATAAGTTGAGCAACATTTTGTGAGTTGGGTGATTGGGAGCCTATGAAACTCCGAATTGGGACTATACTTACGAGCTAGCTAGCTCCTTAAGAGATTATAAATCAGGACTGTTTTAGGAATCAACCAGAAACTTATGAAACTTTAGATTGGGACTGCGTTCTATGAGTTGGCTAGTTGCTTAGGAGATTATAAATTGGGACTGTTTTAAGAGTCAGCCAGAAGCTTAAGAAGCTTTAGATTGGGATTACATTCTATGAGCTGACTAGATCCTTAAATGAAAATATGAATCTGGATAACGCTCTATAAGCTGACTGAAGCGCTAAAGAAGATATGGATAGGAACAGTGATCATGAATCCTTAAGATATCTGAAGAGCCAACTCAAGTTGTCTCGAAGACAAGCTAAATGGGTCAAGTTCATAAAGGGATTTTTTTATGTTGTGAAGTATAAGAATGGAAAGAATAATTTAGTGGCCGGTACCCTATCAAGATGACATTCTCTCTTAACCGAACTACAAACTAAGCTACTTGGCTTTGGCATTTCCAACATCCTTCTCCTTCTCAGGTTTACTCTTGTCGATGTTATCCACTACATCTCCTTAGAGCACCATAATACATCTATTTGGGCACTTAGCAACCATATGTCCAAAGTCTAAGCATTTAAAGCACTTCACCTCACTAGTCTTCCATCTGGAGGTCTATCCTCTTTCATATGTCTTCGAGGTCAGTCTAGTTTCAGTTTAGCTTAGTTAGCCTACTTGACCCTGCTAGCTTGTTCGACTATCACCAAATTGGTCATTCTTCTCTTCGGCTTAGCTTGAATAAGTCAGTGCGGAATAAAGGCTTGGGAGAATATTGGTCTAGGTTGGTTCAGAGCACTTTTTCTCTATTTTTCGACCCTCTACACTATCTTAATTGCCTCTTCCAAAGTATAGAACCTCTACACCTCCACAATATTGTGAATCTCATATTTGAGTTCAAAAATGAACCTCAATACCATGTAAGCCTCTAATTCCTCTACGTTGACTCAGATCATAAGTATCTAGAACTCTCTCACGTAATCATCAATAGATTGGCCTCCTTGTTGAAGTTCCTGCAACTTTGCAAATGTATCTTGCAAGTGGGTCTCAAGTACAAATCTACCCCTCAACAATCTCTTTATCTCATCCCAAGTTCATATACTTCATCCTCCATCCCTTGCTTTGGCTAAATTTAGATTTTTCCACTACATAGTGGTATACCTAGAGAACTTAAGTGCAGCAAGTCAGACCTTTACAACTTTTGTATATCCAAAACAATCAAATACCTTCTTAACCTTCTCTTCCTACTCCAAGTGTTCATTGGCATCTCCACTTTTACTAAAGGGTGGAATTTGGACCTTAACAATATCAAGTCCTTGAGGAGCTCGGCATCCTTACCCTCGTACTTTAGTATTTAGCCTTTACTTCTTCCCCTTCGTCAGTCTCCACATCTACTTCCTCATCATCCTCTTCTATCTCTTCTAACTCTAGCCTTCATCTAGCAGCTCAGTCTACGACTCCTCCAACTGACCGAGGTCGAATTGGGTGGTTAGTTCAGCCACCTTGGCCATGACCTCTCTCTGGAACATTTTTAGTAGGTTGCGTTGCAACATACCTTGGGGTTGTTGCTTATTAACTTACATTGCGATGACCAGACTTTTAACAAGGTTAGTGAGTCTATTAAGTTTGTCATCAATTAACCTACAAGTGTTACTACCATTTTGATCACAACCACATGGTATAATAACATCTTGAACACTTGATTCCGACATGGTATAATACTTCTTGAAGAAATTATCAACATAATGCACAAAAAATACTGTTATCTTACTATCTAAAACTTCAACTAACACACACTAACAACTTCAACACCTAATATTCACTCAAACAAGATAAAAATGAACTTGTTCTATTTTTGTGGTGAAAAACAGAGTAACAATGGAACTATGCTTACCAACATACAAATCTTCACTATATAGCTTATAACTCTAAACTTACTCCACACGAACACACTACAACAGTTACAGAAGGGACATAGCAACCACTAATAGCAAATACAAACCAAAACTTTACTGTAACTTCACACACTCCCTCTTAGAACCATGTTTTGATACTAACGAAATTGATGCGTCTCTAGAGTTGAACACACGGAGGAGCACCACAACATTAATGAACCAAAAGGAACAAGAAAAGCTAGCAAAGGTTTAGGCAACTACTAACTGGATATGATACACCAATCAATTCTACTTAGCCTACAATTCACCAGATATGACTCATCAGTCCAAATTGAAGGGTTACTTGTCACTACTCATTTCTAAAGGGAATAGATAAAAGTTGACGATTAATGAGAACACTATGATTGCTTAAAGAGAAACTTGAATAAATATTCTAATAATGAAGATTGATTATCTGTGTACATTTAGTAGGGATTTATATACCCATCCTACCAGAGTTACTTTACATATATGAAAAGACAAAAGAGTATTTTACAAATAAGATACATAAAACATGTTTAAAAGGGTAAAAGAGATAAAGAATATTCTGTATGGAAAAGTAAAGAATCCTCTTGGAATGTTATGCTAAAAGACATGTGTTGCATGGTAGCTAGTTGTCTTGAATTATAAGATAAATTAGAAGAAAAGAAGAAAAGAGGGAGTCTATAGTTAGGGGTCAACCTAATCTAGATTAAGTTGGAGCTCGGTCAGTCTTTCGTTAGAGGGTAATCAACTTAGGTTGGGGTCAAACGCCAGTGGTCTGCTTAAGAACTTAACTCAGATTATCTTTGGGGTTGTCTGCTCGGATGTTTTGTCATGGCATAGTTACTCGGCAAGTTTTGTACACGTGATAACTTGGTAATCAGGTTGGTAGTAGAGGGAAACATAAAAGTTGGGATAGGAATTCTCATCCAGGATGGGGCTTAGAGATAGTATTCTCTAGGTGAGTCTTTGGAGTCCTCTAGCTTGGCTATGTGTAATCAATCTAGGAAGTTGATTCTTATAAACTCCAAATTGACTTTCTTCAATAGTTGCGGAGGTATTGATCAGGTTTAGGGGAATAATAGGGTTAAGGCCGTAAGCAACCTCAAATGGGGTCTTTCTAGTGGTGTTGTAGACGGTTCAATTGTATGCAAACTCTACGATGAGTAGACATAAATCCCAATCCATTAAGTTCTTTCCTACAATAACTCTAAGTAAATTGCCTAATGTCTTGTGCACTACTTCAGTTTGACGGTGGCTACTAGAGTTAAACATAAGTTTAGTTCTAAGTCTTCTCTAATGAGTCTTCTAAAAATAACTCAAAAATTTTGTGTCCCAATTTGAAACAATAGTCTTCAGCACTCTATATAGTCAAATTACTTTCTATAGAAACAAATCAATAATGTATAAAGCATCAACAAGGGATGAAGTATGCCATTTTGATGAAGCAATCCACTACTACGAAGACTGAATCTTTTCCCATAGATGTTTGGGGTAACCTTAGGACAAAGTCTATGCTGAGGTTAGCCTAAGGTAGGGTTAGTGTTGATAAGGGCATATACTCTCCATGGGGCTCTCTTTTCCCCTTAACTTTTCATTACCTTATGGACATCCTTAGCTAAACCCAGCTAGTAAAAGTTTTCCTTCAATAGATTGGTTATTTGGGTCTCTTTAAAATGACTAGATAATCCACTACTATAAACCTCTCTCACCAACAACTCACGCATGGAATAGTTTAGTATATACAGCCTGTAGTCCTTGAACAGATAGCCATCCTTAAGATAATATCCTCTAACAACAACTCCTTCTCGGCACTACTCAAGAATGGGACCAGAATGAGGGTCATGAGCATGCTACTTAATGATAAGTGAAAATCCTAGCAACTTTGTTTGTAAAGTGGTCAATGAGGTTAATTGACGTGATAGAGCATTGGTAACCATGTTGGCGCTTCCTTTCTTATATCAGATCACATAGGAGAAACCCTTCATAAACTCTAGCCACTTAACTTGCCTCTTTGAAAGTTTATTCTAACTTTCAAGATGCTTCAATGACTCATGGTCAGTATAAATAACAAACTCTTGTGATAGCAAAGAGAGTTGCTAAACAATAGAGGCTAAGAAAAGAGAGTACAACTCTTTTTCGTACATAGAATAATTTAGGGTAACATCACTAAGCTTCTCACTATGGTAGTGATAGGTCATCATTCTTACATCAAGATGGTGTTAATTCCAATGCATGACGTACACATTCCAATTCAAAGGGCTTGTCAAAATCTTGTAACGATAGGATAGGGGTGAAGGTGAGCTTTTCTTTTATCTCCCTAAAGCTTTATTTAGCTTAATCACTCCATCTAAACCCAACACTCTTCTTTGTAGCTTGGTTAAGAGAGAATGTCATCTTGATAGGGCATTGGCCACTACATTGTTCTTCTCATTCTTGTACTTCATGCCATAAGAAAATTCTTCCATGAACTTGACCTGCTTAGCTTGTCTCCAAGATAACTTGGGTTAGCTCTTTAGATATCTCAAGGATTCATGATCAGTGTAGATCACAGATTCCTTAGCCAGTAGATAGTGTTGTCATACAATTAGGGCTTAGATCAAGGAGTAAAACTACTTATCATAAATAGAATAGTTAAGTGTAGCTCCTCTAAGTTTTTCACTAAAGTAAGCAATAGGTCGGCCATCTTGCATCAGCAAGGTACCTATGCCTAGTTTAAATGCATCACACTCCACTTCGAACACTTTGTCAAAGCTCGATAAAGCTAAGATAAAGGCTGTAGTCAGCTTCTCTTTCACCTCCTCAAAACTCATCTTCTCCTTCTCTCCCTATCTAAACTCAACATTCTTCTTCAATAGTTCAATGAGTAGGGCCATAATCATACTAAAATTCCTTATAAATTTACGATAGAATGATGCTAGGCTATTAAAAAACTTCTCAAATTAGCTAAAGTGGTCAACATAGGCCATTTAGTGATCACTCTTATCTTCTCATCATCGACTCATATTCCTCTACCACTTACAACAAACCTTAGGAAGATTACTTCAGGTTGACAACAAAAATCATACTTCTTCATATTGGTGTAGAGCCTTTTAGATTAGAGTTCTGTAAAGACTGCTCGGAGATAGTCTTAGTGAGTCTCCAAATCAAGGCTGTATACTAAGTTGTTGTCGAAATAAACCACCACAAATTTCCTTATTAGCTCTTGGTGCTCATGATTCATTAGTTGCATAAATGTGCTTGGCGTGTTTGATAGTCCAAATAGCATCATAAGCCATTCATACAATCTATGGCATGTTTTTAACACAATCTTCCACTCGTCACCTTTGCACATTCAAATCTAATGGTATCCAAATCTAAGATCAATCTTGGAGAATATTCTTGCTCCATTTAACTCGTCCCATCAAGCCTTGGTATGGGATACTTGTACTTAATGATGATGCAATTGATTGCTCAGCTATCTACATACATTCTCTATGATCCATCCTTCTTAAGTACCAATAAAGCTAGCATGGCACAAGGGCTATGGGATTCTTGTACATACCCATTCATGGTTTAGCCTATAAGTAGGCTTGTTCAATAGTACAACTTCTGGTTGCAAGTCAATTGCATGTTCTATGCCTCAAATGGGAGGTAGACCTTCTAGCAGCTCACTTAGGAATTGATGTGTTTAGGAGCTTAGTCATCACTAGGACTTACTATAGGAGATGAAAACCAAAATGGGTCCTTCAAAGTATTGAAGAAACTATAAGGATAAGGTCGATGAACTGAATGTAGTACCTAACATGAAGTTGCTCGGAAGATGTGACTTACCTACAAACACAATACGACTTAGTACTTTACTTGATGTAATGTATAAGTTGATGCCAAGGTTCACCCGCCACTAATCTTGAGTTACTTGGCAAAACTAGATAAGAGTGTATGGTGAAGGACTTAGAGAGGAATGTCTCGTAAGGACTAAATATATTCAAAATGTCTGTTAGGAAAGTAAGGTTATTCAGGCTACAAAGAGAGGAGACTATTTATAGTAAGTCCCTAGGGCAACATTACAATTGAGAAAAATTACAAAAAGGTATACATAAAAGGGGGTTCTTAGTATATACGAAAAATGGGTAAATAGGACAAATGACAAAAAGGGAAAATAGTACAATGTCAACTGGTAACTTGTTAATGGTCCTGTACCAAGGAATCTTTAGGTGCAATAGTTAAGCTAGGTCTTGACATGGTGGCACCCGGTTGCCAAGAAGAGTAAGGAGTGCCGTAAGTATTAGTAGTAGGCTGACAAAGAAGTACTCAACTAACAGGACTTGATGTCTTGGCACTTGGTAGGAAGTTCTCAGTAGCTGAAGGTTCGAGTAAGACTTAGTATGTAGGGCCTAGGTCCTCATCACTTGGCAAAGAGTTCTTAGAAAGAGAATAGTCGATGTCGGTACAAGGGTCAGAGTAGAGCAAGGTGTACTTACCTAAAGCTCTGAAGGCATTTTGCTACGTTCTGTTTCTCATCATTGGTAAGTTGATAAGAGATAATTCTTTTGACAAGGGACTAGAAGCCTCTTAAGCATGCTCGAGTAAGTAGGCTAGAGGTCTGTAATCAATCAGCTCCCTATGATTGTTGAAGATTTGCCCTCAAATCTTAGTCTTCTTCTTCGTCAAGCATATAGGGTGTTAGGTCGGCAACATTGAAGGTAGCAAATATGTTGTAACCTTCGGGCAAATCAATCTCATAGGCATTGTCATTGATATGCTTAAGGATCTTATAAGGTCCATTTGCTTTGGGGATAGTTTGTTCGTCCTCTTCCTAAGGAAAGGTTCCTTACTTAGGTGGATCCAAACAAGATCTCTAGGAGTATAAACAACTCGCTTCCTTCCTTGGCTTCCTTGTTCCTTCTATTGAGCCATAGTCTTAGCCAAATGTTCGGCAACCTTTTGATGCAACTTGTAGAACTCTTCAGCATGCTGCTAACTGGATTAGCTTTCCCCTTGAGTGGTCGACCTGATAATCAGATCTACAGGTAAATTTGGATTAAGTCCATAAACGACCTCAAATGGCGACCTTCTTATCGAGTTGTGAGCTAAGCGATTGTAAGTGAACTCAATGACAGGTGGGCATAGATCCCAGTCGTGTAAATTCTTCCCCATAGTCGCTCATAGGAGATTATCAATTATCCTGTTCTAGGGGTGGAAAGAAGTACTAAACATAAGCTTAGTGTCGAGCTTCTTCTATAGGGTCCTCCAAAAGAAGTTCGTGAACTTTGAATTATGGTCGGACACAATACTTCTTGGCACTCCATGCATCATACAATTTCCTACAAAAAGAGGTTAATGACAAATAAAACATCATTAGTCTTATGGCAGAGAATAAAGTGGCTCATCTTATTGAACCGATCAACCACCACCATGATTGAGTCGTGTCTTTTCGGTGTTCGAGGAAGGCCGAGCATGAAATCCGTGCTTAAGTCAGCCTATGGTCACTCGGGTATAGGCAGGGGTGTGTATTCTTCATACAGCTCTCTCCTTCCTTTCGCATGTTTACATGCCTCACACCTCTTAAGAATTCAATGGATATCCTTCATTATCCCAGGCTAGTAGAAATGTTCTTTCAATTTTTTAGCCATCCTTTTTTCTCCAAAATGGTCAACCAAGCCTCCAGCATGAGCTTCTCGGATGAGTAGCTCTCTAGTCAATCCACTCGATATATAGACCTGCTTGTCCTTCATCAAAAACTTATAACTTATGTAGAACCCGTCCACAACTCCTCCAACATTAAACTTGGCCACTAAAGGCCTAAAATACAGATCATGCTTATACTGATCAGGTAGGGTACCAAATCCAAGTACCTTTACTTGCATAATCATAATGGGGGTATGATGATGAGAAAGAGTATCAACGATAGTGTTAGTGCTCCCCTTCTTATATTGGATGACTTAGCAAAAAGACTCTAAGAACTAGACCCATTTGGTATGATGCCAAGAAATTTTTTGTTGCCCTTAGAGGTGTTTGAGAGATTCATGATCTGAGTAGATGATGAATTCTCTCAGTAAGGTAATGCTGCTAGTTTTGTAGTGTTCGGACAAGGGTATAGAACTCCTTGTCATATACTGAGTAATTCAAGGTAGTTCCTTTGAGTTTCTCGCTAAAATAGGTAATAGGTCAACATTCCTACATAAGGATTGCAACAATGCCAACTCCAGATGCGTCACATTTTACCTCAAAAACTTTCTCGAAATCCGGTAGGACAAGTATTGGTGCTATTGTCAATTTGGTCTTTATCTATTCAAAACTCTTTTTAGCTTTCTCCGACCACTTAAACTCAGAGTTCTTTCTAGTTAACTCAGTTAATGGTGCTGTTATGGAATTGAAGTTCCAAATGAATCTTAGATAGAATGAAGCTAGACCATGGAAGCTCTTGACTTCGATAGCATTAGTCAGTACAGGCCATTCAAAAATAGCTCTGACTTTCTTGTCATCAACTCTGACTCCTCCTTGTGATATAACATATCTAAGGAATATGAATCTATTCTAGTAGAACATACATTTCTTTAAGTTTCCAACTAACCTCTCAACATGGAGAATGTTAAACACCGATCTTAAGTGCTCAACATGGGCAATGAGGTCGGCACTATAGACCAGAATATCATCGAAATAAATCACAACACATTTCCCAATCAATGCCCTCAATACATGATTCATGAGTTGCATAAAAGTATTAGGTGCATTCGTTAGACCAAACTACATCATCATTCATTCGAACAAACCATCCCTTATCTTGAAGGTCATTTTCCATTCATCTCTAGGCCACATTCGAATCTGGTGATAACCACTCTTCAGGTTAATCTTAGAAAAGATGTAAACACCATGTAACTCATCAAGCATATCATTAAGTTACGGGATCAAGTATCAATACTTAATGGTTTATTGATAGCTCAATTGTCGATGCACATTCTCCACAATCCATCCTTTTTCTATACTAGCATAGCTGGCATGATATAGGGGCTCATGCTCTCACAGACATATCCTCGATCTACTAACTCGTCCACTTGCTTCTTCAATTAGGCCACCTGCTTGAGATTGAGCCTATAGGTAGGTCGATTGACAGCACAGCTTCAAGCTAAAGGTCAATGCACTGTTTGATGCCTCTTAAAGAGGGTAAGCCTTTTGGCATCTCAGTAAGAAATAGGTCAGCATACTCTCGTGGTATCATCTGCACTTCGGCAGGTAAGCTCTCGGCTTCTCTCAACTCTAAAAGTCTTCTGACTAAAAGGAGCACACATTCCTCAGCCTTGACTTCACTGGTAAATTGAGCTCTGGAAATCACTAAGGACTTTTATTGTACTGATCTAGCAACCTTCTCTTGTGCCTCCTATACTTCCTTAGGACTCAAGGGTTAATATATCCTTTTTCTCGTCCTTTTAGAACATGTAAGTGTTTTTATACCCATCATATAATACACTTAAGTCAAATAACCTGGGTTGGTCGAGTAAGATGTGTGAAGTGCACATGGGAAGGATGTTACACAACACCTCATCCTTATACCTATCGCCAATGCCAATCAATACTCTAACCTGCTAAGCAACGAGTAAACCTCTCTTCTCATTTAGCTAATGAATCTTATACAACTTAGGGTATAGAAGGGTCGTCAACTTCATGGCCTTGACTACTCCTTGCTATATAACATTGGTACAACTTTCCCTATCTATAATCAAAGTACATGGCTTGCCATTTACTTAGCAATTCATGTGGAAGAGATTCTCCCTTTGTGCATTCTCCTCAGCCACAAAAGTACTAAGAGATCGACGTACAACAAAATAGTGTTCAACTCCTACTTTAGGAGGTGTAAGGGCATCAGGGTGTCCCTAAAACTCTTCTAGCGTTGGGCCAACTTCCATTTCCTCCTCTCCTTTACTAGCACTCTCTACTTTGAATGGAGGTTTGTCTCCCTTGATTGTCATGACATGCCAATTCGGACATTGATTAGCCAAGTGTCCATAATTGAGACATTTAAAGCATTTGATCTCTAGGGTCTTCCTTCTTGAGCTTTGACCTTAGTCTCTTCAAACCTCAAGTTCTTCGGCCTTACCCTTACCTCGGCCCTCTTCAGGTCGGCTCAGCACTTGCCTACGATGGTCCACCTCAAAACTATTTAATGCTTAGCCATAATCTGATTAGCTCGACATGTTACTTCGATTTGATAATCTAAGTAAGCTAATCTGGCTCTACCTCTCAACCCTCTAGACTACTCGAATGGCCTCATCTAAACTCCTAATCCTCTGTAGCTCCACAATATGACCAATCTCAATCTTAAGCCCAAAAATGAATCGAGCTATGGTTCGAGTTTCGGGTTCTTCAACATCACATCAAATCATCAACAATTCGAATTCCCCATACATACTCATCTACTGACTTACTACCTTATTTCAAATCTTAAAGGCGTTGGAAGGTGTCTTGTTTATAGTACTCTAAAGCAAATCGGTTTCTTAGAACTCTCTTCATTTCATTCCATGTTTGAATCTCACGATGTACTCTCTAGCACACGTTCTACAACTTTTTCCACCACATTGCTATATATCCAGAAAACTTTAATGCAGCAACTCTTATACGAGTAGCATCTTCATAGTCATAGAAGTCAAATATCTTCTTGATCTTTTCCTTCCACTCTAAGTAATCATTAGTATTAGCAAACCCGTTAAAGCTTAGAATCTACACTTTCAGATGCTCAGCTCCTTAGTGTGCCTTTAGGTCATACTCCTCGACAACATTATATTGTTCCCCCTCATCAAACTCCTCGATTTCATCCAACTCAAGTCTCCTTCTCATAACTTTGTCGATACGTCGGGGTGGAGCTTGGTTCACATGAATCGGCTCTTGAGCTCATTATTCATCCATTTGCCTTCTCGACCTATCTCTCACCTCTCAACCCTATTCAACAATAACTCTCTTTTGTGGCCTAGTTTCTATGACTCTTTATACCGAGATAGCTAAATTAGATACAATAGCAGCAAGCTCTTATATCTACTCATTAGTAGTACATGGTGTTTGTTGTGTAATACAACCATGATCGTAAGCATCATTGTCGGCATCGTTAATCTTCCCTTAAACACTAGAATTCAACATTTCAGCTATAAAACCTTCAAGAAACACTCCATTCGAAGTTTTTTCACATACACCATAGAAAATCACCAAACAATAGTGACTGTAGACTTACTCTATTCTCTTAATGTAAAACAAAGTAAGATAAAACAATATGTTAACAATAACCAGTCTATACAACTTTTGGTTGTAACCTCAAGTTCTAATACCAGGATTATATGATGTACCTAGGAGCTTAGTCATCACTAAGACTTACCGTAGGAGATGAAAACCAAAATAGGTCCTTCAAAGTATCGAAGAAACTAGAAGGGTGAGGTCGGTGAACTGAATGTAGTACTAGACATGAAGCTGCTCGGAGGATGTGACTCATGTACAAACACAATATGACTTGGCACTTCACTTGATGTAATGCATAAGTTGATGCTAAGGTCCACCTACTACTAATCTTGAGTTATTTGGCAAGACTAGATAAAGTGTATGGTAATGGACTTAGAGAGGAATGTCTCGTAAGAACCAAATATATTCAAAATGTCTGTTAGGAAAGTAAGGTTATTTTGACTACAAAGAGAAGGGACTGTTTATAGTAAGTCCTTAGAACAACACTACAATTAAGAAAAATTACAAAAAGGCATACATAAAAGGGAGTTCCTAGTATATATGAAAAAGGGGTAAATAAGACAAATGACAAAAAGGGAAAATAATACAAGGTTAGGTGAAGAAGACCGGTGGTAGCAAGTCAATGGTCTCATATTAAGGAATCTTTAGGTGTAGTAGTTGTAGCTGTAGCTAAGTTGGGTCTTGACATGGTGGCACCAAGTTGCTAAGAAGAGTAAGGAGTGCCATAAATATTAGTAATAAGCCAAAAAAGAAGTATTCAGCTAATAGGAGCCAATGTCTTAACACTCGACAAGAAGCTCTCAGCACTTGGTAGGAACCTCATCCAAGTAAGACTTGGTGTGCAAGGCTTGGGTCCTCAGCACTTAGCAAAGAGTTCTTGGCAAGAGAATAGTCAATGTCAGCATAAGGGTCAAAACAGAGCAAGGTATACCCACCTAGAGCTCTCAAGGAGTTCAGCCACCATTTTGTTGCATATTGTTTCTTGTCCTCGATAGGTTGACAAGAGAGAATTCTTTTGGTAAGGGACTGGAGGCCTCTTAGGCATACGCAAATAAGTGTGCTAGAGGTCGGTAACCCATCAAGAACAAATTAGCAAACTCATCTCCTACAACCTTCTAACCAGCAAATAGGTCATTTATTCGAGTTCCATCTCTCTTTTTAGCTCAACTTGAGTCACCACTAAAGCCTCTTTCTTCAAGACTCAGCTCAATTAGGTCTACAAGATTTTTACTTGCTCAGTAGTCATAGGGATTAACTTCACCCTCCTGCTCTCATGTACTAGGGAACATATATTCCTCCTTCCATCATACATGATGATTCGGTCAAACATCTATGGTAGTCTAAGCAGAATGTGGGACGCACTCATGGGTAACATATCATAAAGCACTTCATCTCAATAGTTGCTAATACAAATCGGCACAAACACTTATTTGTTCACTTATAGGGCTCCCATGTCACTGAGCTAATGTAGCTTATAAGGTTTTAGGTAAGGTTTGGTCGACAACTTCAATTGTTGGACCATGAAAGTAGAGGCTGCATTGGTGTAGCTCCCATTGTTAACAATCATGGCACACAGTGACCCATTCACCTTATATCTAATATAGACAAGATTCTCTCTCTGTTTGTCCTTAAGCATAGGACTTACATTCATTGCCCTCCTCAATACTAGAGTGGTCGGCATAAAATTACCTTCCTCACTATAAATGACTTCCTCCTCCTTGGACAATTTTATCTACCCAGTCTCTTTCGAGTCTTCCACTTCCTTATTAGTACTACCTACCTCAATAGTCGGTGCTTTACCTCAAATCCATATGGTTCTTTTATTTAGATACTAAGTGGCCATGTGTCCAAATCCTTGACATTTGAAACCCTTGATCTCACTGGTCTTTTGTCTTAAGCTTTAACCTCTCTCAAACTTCCTTAGGACCTTCTTCTCCTTTATTTGGGCATTTTGAGTAAATCGGTCTCAGCAACCTTACTTGGTTCCATTTGCATAGGTTTGCTCGGAATAGATCGGCTACTGTTGGGTTAGCTAATAGTTGAAACCTTCATGTTCGGTGCCTTTTAATTCTCTAGGTAGCTTAAATAAAATTATCAAGTATTCCAATATCCATGGTTCTTAGAACATCTCCAACCTCGTATTTCAATCCACTGATGAATCGAGATATAGTTTAGTCTTAGGGCTCAATGACTTTGCATTAGATCATTGGCATCTGAAATTCCTTTACATATGCATAAATAGTCGATCGTCCTTACCTTAACTCTTGTAATCTTTTAAATGCATTCTATAAATAGTAGCTCGGCACAAATCTCCTCTTTATGACCCTCTTTATCTCATCCTAACTCCTAACTTTACGTTCTCCCTCTCTTCTTTGGGTAGCTTACATGTTCTTCTACCATAAGGTGGCATAACCAGTAAACTCCAACATAGCAAGTCTAACCTTTGCATTATCTAGTACTTTGTGGCATTCAAATTGCTTCTCAATCTTATCTACCTAATCTAGGTAGTCTTTAGCATCTTTACTCTTAGAAGAACTTGAAATGTGCATCCTCAACCCTTGAACTCTAAAGGCTCAAACATTCCTCTCTTCCAGTTCATAATACTCCTTTACTTCATTGTCTCCTTCCTCTTCAATTTCATCAAGTGCTAGCCTATGCCTAGCAACCCTCCCTACTCCTTTAGTTCGAGGCAATGGAACTAGGGCATTAACTGCACCAAACTGACCATTACCTCTCTCAAGCTATTTATGTCCCCTATATGAGTCATTTCTAGCTTGCTACCTATCTTCATTTATGCCAATACTAGGTCGGTGAGCCTATCCAGTTGGTTACCCATTGACTGGGGTATGGAACTTCTTTGTTAGCCTTGGCCATTCTAAGCACCACTCTCTTGGTTACCCAAAGTTCCTTGAACACTTGAATCAAACATTGTTAGCTACCTTACAAGATTGATGGTTGAAATACCACTTAAAGTTCTCTCTACAAATAATAACAATAGAACAATAACTAATACTCCCACCACCATCTCAACTATACACAATTAATAAGCAATCACTTATTCTCTGTTTTTGCATTCAATAAATAGGGGAAAACAGAGCATAGAATTTCTTCAACACTTTTCACCTACCAAACTCTTATGTTAACAACAAAACTTCTAACACATGAAAACAGTAACAAATCACTCAAAGAACAAAGTAACAAAAACTATCTTTGAACGTAGCCTAGCTCTAATACCAAGATGATACGATCTAACATTAATGAACACATGATGTTCAGTATTACATGAACTAAGGGGATAGGTTCAAACCTTAGGATGATCTAAAGGATAAATGATAGTCAAAGGTTAAGCAGATGTCTTTATGTACCAATGGTGGATATGATGCACCAACGCCTCACATAAACTCTGGTTGCATTTAATATGATGCATAAGTGTAGACGGAGGTCACTTACCACTAGTTTACACTTAATGGCCTAAATAAGAGTAGTCGAGAGTAAAGAAGATACACTTAGCTCACACAAGAAGAAAAATGTCTGAATGTTGATTGTATTGACTATTATGACTATTATGACTATTACAATACACAAGTATTTATAAGAACCAGTCAGGGTAAATCCTAGGCTAGTGTAAATTATAAAAAAGAAAATGAATAATTTATAGTAGTAATGTTGTAAACAAACAAAAAGAATACTTGACAATAGAAAAGGATAGTACGAATGTCAAGAAAAGATAACGCACGTGTCAGCTATTTATTCTGTGGTCCTAATGGCACTACTAGCAGCAAGTTTTGAATAAGCTAGGTTGACATCAGCATCTTGGTAGCTTGGATATTTGAGATTAAGAAAGGGTTGGTTTAAGTAGTGGCTCATTGTCAGGTTAACCTAAAGAGGTTGACTTCAAAGAGTTGTCAGCTAAGCCTTAGCGTAGATCAAGTCGATAGTATTCTAGTTTGATACTTGGATAGGTATGCTATGGAGAAGTTGGCTTGGCACATCAGTTGGTCACCTTGGCAACTTCTTAGATGATGTGGATAGCAAAGTAACCTGATAGGTTGGATACACTTCTCCTTGGCATTCAACTCACCTCGAATAGCTCAACGAACCATTTGAGCAATTCCTCAAGCTTAGGAGCACGTGATTGGTCCATGATCCCTATTAATCAATGTTTAGGTTAGCTACCTTAACGAGCCAAGAGTTAGTGTTTAGGTTAGCTGCTTAAATGGGCTAAAGGGTTAATGTTTAGGTTGGTTGCCTTAATGGGCCAAAGGTTTTGGTTTGTTAATATCCCATAAGAATTTGTAACCGTTAGCAATTTTTTTTCATTTTTTTAAAATTTTTTTATAAGAGAGAAAGATAGAGTTTTATTTTATAAAATCAAAGAAATCTAATTACAAATAAGGATGGTAATTTTGGGGTTCTTTTTTGCAAGTCTATAGAATTTATTTACATTTCCCTAAGTGAGACGAAATAATGATTAGATGAACGCCATTGAAGGACTGTTTACAAAATGGGAATACTAAAGAATGAAGAATGATACACTAATGGGAACTTTTATTATCTTGAAAAATTGGAATATAGAAAAACAATGATAAAGAGCCTAACATTTATTTTAGATTATTATTTAATGAAATTTGATATTTATTCTAGGCCCCTTAGCTTTAATCTAAAAAACCCTAAACTAAGTCTTGTAAATGAGCTTTAAAGTCTTCCAACATTTCATGAGTTTCTCCAAGGACTTGTCTAAAAAGGGTTTTTAAGGCCTTATTGTGAGCTTTAGAATATTTGAGCTTCTCTTTTAGATGAGCAATTTCAACTTCTAGCAACTACTTGTGAATCCTAAGAAGGTTCCATAGCCTATCAATTCTCTAATTGTTAACTTGGTTACTTGCCATTATTTTTAGGCCTAAACATTTTATGGACAAGAATTGTTTATCAATAAAATAAAAGAATGTAGGTAGAAACACACATATGCTAGTTACATTAAGTTAATACATCATTCCTTAAGTTACAACCCTATTGGTAAAACAAAAGTGATTGCATTTCTAAAACACTTCAATATTAATAAGGTTGTGATTTTTAAGAGTAACATATTGATAAATGTGAAAAAGTGTACATTTATCTCCACTTAATTACTGTACAATTATGAATTTCATAGTGTTTTTATTGCGAGTTATGCTTAAAAATCATTAAAAATGCAATTTTCTTGGTTAGATGCATAAATAGTGAGAAAAAGAATCAAAATATAACTTAAATAGCTGTGTATAAACTCATGTATTCATATATGATTGTATGCCTTTTTATATGTGAGTTTATGCAATTTATAAGAGAAAAAGTCATTCAATTATCTATTTGGCCATGTTCTCAATGGCACACACTTAGATCAATTGCTTATGCTTAGTTTTCATTAATGTGTGCTCATTGGTTCTCTCCATGTTACTGTTTTTGTAGCAGATTTTCCTAACAAACTCAAGTTCTTGTTCTCTAACCAACATGCACAGCAGCACATTAAAGTCTAATTTGAGCACTAAATAGAGCAGAAATGAAACAAGATATAATATTGAGCAGTTTGGATCCATCTTGGAGATGAAAAGATACACACATATGGCCTTACTTAAGCTTCTCTGCTTGAACAAACAATAGCAACTCATAGCCTTTGCTTAAGCTGAAACTAAATTAACAGTAGCTCCAAAACTTCAAGCCCATGTGAGCTCTTTTTGTTGGGAAGCAAGCAATAGGGCATTTCATGCAACCAACAAGTCATCAACAGCTCCTAGAACTTAAGATTGATAAACTTTGTCTAGAGCTCCCAATTTGTATCAAGTTCAGCCCAAAATAGAGAATAACAACAGCATAAGCTTGCTACAATTTAAACTAGAGCTGCAGTCGAGAACTGAGAGCACCAAGCCAAGCAGCTTTGCTCCTCCTCAAGCCAAGATCGAGCAGCTCCTCTTGTGTGACAACTTCAGTTCAACTGCAGCAACTCTCTACAGCAAACAGTAACAACACTCTAAGAACCAAGTTATGTACCTTGGTTTCCAGCAGTTGGACTTAGTTGAATAAGAGCAGAGCATAGTCCGAACAGCAGCTTGAATTCAATTCATCACAAGACAGCAACATACAATAACTGTAAATGTCCACACAACAGGCCATAGACTTGATAGTTGAGTAGTAGACCACTAGGCCAAGAGTTCCACCAAGTTGTAGCAGCATTAGGACAGCACATCCATTCAATAGCAGCTCACTTTAATTTAGCAACTTGCAATAGCTGATGGAATATTAATCAAGCTCATCTTCAAAACACCAACAGTCGTGAACTTCATTCAATTCTACAGCAGCAACCCTAAGAAGCAAAGCAACTGAGTAGCTACAGCTGTGGTCTAAAATGGAGCCATCTACCCAACATCACTAAGTCGAGAAAATTCAACAGCAACTGAGTTGAGCTTCTCTAATGCCCCATAGCAACAAGTTGCCATCAGAACAGCATCCAGCACAAGCAGTAGCTAACAAGTGGCATCCTATTTGATGACAAAGCATGCCCTCAGTTCTTCAATGGTCTAAGAAGCTTCTCATCTAAGCTTAGTAGCTACAGCGAGAATCAACCAAAAAAGCAACTAACCATGACTTGAAAACGGCACAAACGTCAACAACTACAGCAACTCATTTCAGGTGAAGAATTCTTCTTTGATCAGTAGCTCTGAACTTGACAAACGCAGCAATTCGAGCAATTTCTAGAAGAACCGATCACTTATAGTAGAGCAGTTGTAGCTATAGTACCTGAGAGCAGCTCATATTCCTTTAAAGCTAGCAAGTCTACCGAACCAAGCAGCTGAATGAGTGGCGCTCCACGTGAACTCCACCAAGCTAGTACCCAAGCAAGCTGAGAACAACAATTTCTCCATACGAGCTACAGAATAAACATCAATTGTGTGCAACTAGCAGAGCATCTCATTATTATTGCATATATTTTTTATCTTACAATTCATTATAGAAGCTTTGTTTCATCTTATTGTAGCTTCTTGCATAAACTTATTACTCTCTTGGTTTGTTTGACAGCATCTTGAAATCCAACATGAGATGAGAACCAAGTTAATGCAAAGCTCTTGAATACTTCCAAGAAGACCAACATGGAACTTGAGTTGCAGTAGCAACTGCTGCAATTAATTGAACAATGACCGAACCAAGCACCAACCGGCAGCTTCTTCACGTGAACTATGTGTAGCAGCAGCTCGTGCAACTCCTTCACCGACTTGAGCGCCTATTCAGTAAGCCACCACTCATTTCATAACAAATCATGAGACTAAGCTGATCTAAGCTAACTCCAGCGAAGCAAATTCCAACCGAACAGCTGTAGCAACCGGGCAACAATAGGCTATAGCTTCAAAATGTCCACACGTGTAGGCCATAAAATTTCAGCCCATGTCATAGTTAGTGGCTGATGTGAAGAGGGAATGTAATATTAAATTACAGCAGCAGGATTGGAAAAGAGGCCCTCAATTTATTTCACACACACATAAGTGGAAGCTATCTTTAATTCATGCTATAACCAATTTTCAATTAAACCTGACGTGGGCCTTACTATTTTCATTTGGAATAAGAGCAGTAAGTCTTGAACACTAGGCTCGTTTGCTCTGTTGGTTACGGTTACACAGCTAATCAATAGCTTTCATCAATTATTCAAAAAAAAAAAAAAAAGAGACGTGTAGGCTTCATCTGGATTATGTCCACGTCCAGCCCATGCAACAAAGGGTTTGGTTTCTTTTCAGTTGTAGAGCAACAGGGTATAAGATGGAGAGGTAACCCGAAAACAGTAGTTTTGTTTGGGGGGGGGGGGGGGGGGGGGTTGCGGGTTGTGGTGGGGGAAGGAAAGAGGCAGCGGCCGAAAAAAGAGAGAAGAGAGTGAAACATCCAATAACATAGGGATTTTGAATTTTTCTGTTTTTTATTAGTATAATGAAGAATAGAAATTTTATTTTTGTTTTATTTTATTAATTTGATTATACTTTGTTTAATTTTAAGACCTTAAATCATTTTGTTCAAGCATACTAGAGGACTACTCTAGGTTCTAAATGAGTCGAGATATACCGATTTTGTATCAAATATTGAGATTGAATATACCGATTGAAGTTTTTTTTTTTCCTTATTATTTCAACCTTATATATATATATATATATATATCTTAATTTATTTAGTTTTTGCAATGAGATATTGTATTTAATTTATTTAGGTTTTATAATGATGGATTTGATGAGTTAATGTATTTTATGATTTGTTTTGATATCGATATTAAGTTTTTGAGTATTTTGCCATTATATTTTTATCATCTAGCTATTTAGTATTTACTCATCACTTTTTAGCTAGATAGAGTTATAGGATATTGGAGAGGGTTCCGATAACTTATGATGAACATAGCTTGTATTTTTTAAAAGACTCGTCATAGGAATATATAGGTTTTAATTAAATTCATGAACTCACGCAATTAATGCAGTTAGAATTACGGTTCGGGTCATGAGAGTGGATCACTATTTACCTGATAATAATAGATAAATCGCCTTGGCAGGTGGATTTTTGCTATAATTAAAATTTTGCTATTTTAGGAGGTGAGCAAGTTTTGGTGAGTTTAGTTAAATCCCATTTAATCAATTTCAAATATTAATTCAAGACATCACATCAATTCAAATGAGAATAGATTTATAAATCCCAGTTTAATCTTTTCTATCTCTTAGACCCGGGACCCTCATAGTGTAGGTAGGACATTTGGTTTAATGTTCACCTTGTTATTTAGTTTTTACTTACTTTTAGTTTAATTATCGATAACTTAGCTTAAGAAAAAACTCAAGTGATTTAGTACTTAGCACCTAACACCTAACTCCCTATGGATTACAACCTTAACTTACCATTTGTACCACTTCTATAACCCAATACACTTATCAATTCACACTCACACTTTCAGCGAGTCAATCATTTTAGCGCTGTTATCGAGGAGCTTCGACTTTACTAATATTAGATTAGTAGTTGATCCCTTAGATTAAGCCTCTTTTATTTTCGTTTGGATAATTAGAGTTGGTTCTAAAGATCCTTAAGCTCTGTGACCTTACGCATTTCCAAGGAAACAATTTATTTGTCACATTAAAGCTTAAGTGAGGTAGTTTAATCTACCTTGAACAATAGTTATCCCACAACAATCGAAACTTACACAATGGCTCCCCATCTTAAGGTCCTAAGATAACCTAGGTCTGACCGTACCTCATCTATGATGCAATAAATATCCCTTCATATCCCAATGTATGTTGTATGCAAATAGTTAGTAAAATAACTAAAACAAATTATTTACTATAAAAGAATAATAAATAAACATAGGTTTAAGTGGCTAGCCCTCTTGAAGTCTCTAGTTGAGCAGCCAAGCTATTGAGATTGAATTTTTCCTAATTTTTAATTATTTTTCTTGATTTAATCAATATAAAACCCTATCTATTTAATATTAATTATTAACCAAGAATGAAGAAAAATATAGGTTTTTAAATATGTTTTGAAAAATACTTAAAGTTGTCACTTAATCGAGTTTAGGAAAAAGGAAAAAGGAAAATGGTTAAGTTATAACTGACTGGGTAGATCAACTATAACTTGGTTATTAGACTATGATAAAACCAATTTGTGAAAATAAAAAAAGAATTTAGAACCAAAGATCTTAAATTCGGGGCTTATCTTATTAAACCTTAATTGGATATCACTTTTAACTTTCCAAAATTAATTTTATTTTTTTCAAATACCCATTTTACTAATTTTAAATTTACAATTAAAGGAAATTAATTTGTTTACAAAAAGGAAGAAGAAACTAGGAAATTAAGTTTATTTACAAAAAAGGAAAATAAAAAGAATTTTTCATTTTAAGTCGTCCCAAAAGTGCCTCTATTAAAGATCAGACTTTCCATAGCTTATTTTCCAAAAAGTTATGTTCGTTGATTTAGTTTAATTTTGAAACGTAATCAAGTTTACTTTTCTTAACCATTTTATTTAACTTTGAAATTTTATAAAAGGGTCTTAATTTGGTTGTCTTATTTTTTTGAAAATCCTAGAAAGCCCTAACTTTGAAAAGAGTTTATTAATTTTTATTTTTGAAATCAAGTTTTTCTAAGTAATTCAAATCTTTTATTCTAATTTTTCTTATTTTTTATTATTGATTTTTTTTTTCATTTTTTGTCATTTTTTATTAAAGCACACATTACTCTAAAAAATAAAAATAAAAAAAGCCTGCTTTTTTTTTCTTTTTTTTTATTTGTTTTTATTGAATCACATCTTGTTCATAAAATAAATAAATAAATAAAAAGGAAACAACAACAAGACAACAATACAAGGGCCAAATTTGACTAGTAATTTACATGAATTTAGATAGATTTTTTACCTCTATGCATAGTATGCCTTGTGGAGAATAAGATTGCACCATTTAATCATATGCTCGCAAGTGGAATTCGCAAGAAAAATTGAGCCAAAGTGAAGGGGATGAGTTAGATTCACTTGAGAAAGGAATAGAAAAGGAAGGAAAGGGAAGGAAAAAGCTGACATGCTACCACGTCAGCTACATAGATGAGTAAGAAGTTGTAATGTATCGCAACCATGACACGCCAACCAATAGATGTATTCTACGTGTCCAATGGGGGATGAAAAAATAAAATGCATATATGTGACTGGTGAGATTTAAACCCTTGACTCCTAACTCATTCCAATATCAAAGACCAAGTGTTTAACCAGTTTGGTTGTCAGCCCATACGTTGATACTTTTTGCAACTAAAATATATTTAACCTATATAACAACTTAAGCTATTCTATGAAAACACTATATTACATTAATTTACCTAATAACCTAATCTTTTTTTTTTAAGAAATTACTTTCCTAAAAATATTTTATTTTCCTAAAAGTTTATTTTTCTTAAAAAAATCTATTTTTCTATATTTTTTTCATTTTTTTATTTTTGTGAAACATTTTTTTTCTAAAATTTCTATTTTTTGTGATTTTTCTAATTTTTCATTTTTTTTGTACTTTTTCTAAATTTTCTATTTTTTTAAACTAACCCTTTTTCCTATTTTAATAAAAAAAACTATAAAATTAAAGGAAGTAAAAATAGGGTGTCTACAATCATCCTTAACCACCATTCCATTTTTTCATCACTATCAACTTCCTCTACGCTATAACTTCCCATCGCTAGCCATACCTCTTTACTCTTGTTAACTTGAAGAACAAATGCTAAGTTGTTTCTTCTTTATGTCTACACAACAGACATTTGCCATTTAGTGCCATACCTCTTTTCCTTAATTTACTTAAGTTGGTAACCCATCATTGAAAGTCCTCCATAGCAATATTTGTGTGTGTTGATAAGTAAGAGTTTTCCAAATCTAATCCCAATTAATCCCCTTCTCCTTTTCGTCCTCCTTTTTTGTATAACAACTTATATGCTAATCGAGTTGAAAGTTCCCCATTAATTTCCTTTGGCCAATACTTCACATCCTTGATGTTAGGACTTTCTCCCAAAATAATCAACCCTAATTTACTCCCTATCTCCTCATTAATAGGGTATTCAATAATATCTTCTTTCCTTTGTTTAGGCTATTCCCAAACTTTTTTTTATGGTTAAGCACTCATCATATTTATTCATTGGTTTGTATAACCAATCAGCTATATATCCACTATTAGTCTACTTATCAGTTTGAAAGTTGGTATTAGTTCCATTATTTACCCGAATCCTTGAGTTTTTGTTCATCCACTCCATTGCACTGCATAATTCTCAATAGAACTTAGATCTCTCTCTCTCTCTCTCTATCTATCCATTATGGCCTTGTTGAAAATGATACTTTTTCCCAATCAATTCAATCTATAAGACCTGCTTCCAATTAACCTCCTAAGCTAATTTGGCAAAGTTAGCTTGACTTTTTTCTTAATATCAAATAGTCCAAGTCCTCCTTATTGCTTCAATCATTTAACTGTTTCCAAATTAACCTAATGAAGCTTCTACTATCCTTTAACTGATCCCTAAACAAAATCCTTATGAATTCTCTCAATTTTTTAGGTGAAGCTCTTTAGAAAAGGAATTGCTTAAGAGTAATAATTTGATAAACTTTTCAAGACTAAAGTGATCAATAATTTTTTTCCTACCATACTTAACATTTTTGCCTTTTAACCAGCCAACTTCCTACATGATTTTTCCATAATGAAATCCATATCCTATTTCTCTAACTTCTTGCCTTCTTTAACTAGTAAGCCTAAGTACTTTCCCATTCCCGAATTTAGATTAATCGCAAAATTATCACAAATGCTTCCTTTGGTAACTTTATTATTATTTCTCAAGAAAAAGAAGTAAGATTGCTTAAAGTTAACTTTCTATCTAGGTAATTTTCCAAACCATTCAATAGCTCTCAACATGCTTCATACATTCTGCTCTAATGCTTCAGACATGACACAATAAGAGAATGTTATTCACAAAAAACAAGTGGAAAAGGCTCAAATATGTTCCTTTCAACTTAATAGAGATCTATTCCTTCTCCTTAACCAAATCATAAATCATGTGACTAAACATTTCCATTACCAGAATAAATAAATATGGTAAGAGTAGATCTCCTTGCCTCAACCCTTTGGTAGACTTGAAGTGCTCTAACATTAATCATTGAAAATGATCTAATAAGATGTCCTAGATAGAAAAGATGAAATGAGTTTTATCCCTTTACCAAAAAGTTTAAGATTTGTAGGGTAGTTTTCACAAAATCCCATTCAATCCTGTCTTAGACTTTTTCCAAATCTAGCTTAACCAACATCCAACTTTTTCTTCCTTTCTTACAATCTAAGAGATGGGGAATCACTTAAAAAATAATGATATTATCCCTTATTGATCATCTTAATATAAAACTCACTTGTTCAAGACTAATTAAATAATCTAATAAGCCTCTTAATCTATTTCCTAACAACTTACTAATAATTTTGTACAGAGTCGTACAAAGACTAATGGGCTTAAAATCTTTTAACTTATTGCTCTGATCAATTTTAGATAAGAACAATCAACATTTTGTTCAACTTACTCGACATTAAGCCTAAATCAAAGATATTCCATACCATATTACACATAATTTCGCCTACCATATCTGATGCAGATTGTTAGGAAGGGGAATGACATAAGGCTACTGATATCATACAAACTAAGGGTAGGTTCAAACCGTAAGATAGTCTAAAAGATAAATGGACATCAAGGTTTGAGCAACGTTCCTCATATACCGACGATGGATATGACTTACCAATGCCTCATATGAGCTTAAGTTGCACTTAATATTACGTACAAGTGTGGCTAAAGGGCACGCCACTAATCTACGCTTACAATAGACTAGATAAGAGTAATCGAGAGTTGCTTAGCTCATAAAGGGAAGTATGTTTGAAAAGCTCAATATTATTCACTATTGCAACTAGTACATTTTATAAGTATTTATATGGCCCAATTAAGGCAAGTTCTAGGTATTTTTAATTTACAAAAAAAAGATTCCTACTAGAAAAGGAAAGATACAAAGTTTACAAAGGCAAAGTTGTAAACAAGAAAAAAAGATATTAAGGATGTCAAAAAAATAAGGCATGTGTCAATTGTTCGTTTTGTGATCCTAATGATGCTGTTTGTTAAGCAAAACAAGTTCTAAGTAGATTAGGTAGGGGTTAGATGCTTATCAGCGTAGATGTTCTAAACTAAGGAAGGAATAGTCCAATAGGTAGCCCATTATCTGGTCAACTTTGACTAGTCGACTTGGGATTGGGGGTAGCTCGACCTCGATTTTGTATCAAGTCGACATAGGGTACGTTTAGTACTTAGCCTTAGACTAATGTGCCATGAAGGGGTCGGCTCAATAATAAATCAAGTACCTTAGAAGTCTCTTTAATGAGATAGAGAGCAGAGTAACTTAACAGGTCGGACTAAAGAATGCATTGTTCTTCAGAGTTTAGCTCCCTTTGGACAGCTCAACGAACCATTTGAGCTAGTCCTTGAGCTCGAGAATGAGTGATTGGTCCATAATCCTTATCAATATCTCAACATCTCTTAAAGAATACTACATTCAACCCATCTGCCCCTAGAGATTTATTATTCCTTATACACCACAAAGCTCTCTTATTCTCATCATTCATGCAATTTTTCCCTAACTCCCTCTGATCCTTATCCAATATCTATTTGTGGCACACTTCCCATTCTGGAGTAAATAAATTGCAAAATGATTGCTTTGTTGAAAAGAAATTGCTAAAATGTTTATTAATTAGGTCTTGTATATCAGCAAGCTTAGTGATCCAACTCCCTATGGTATCAAATAATCCTTTAATCCTCACCTTTGATCTTTTGGCCAAAGTATTAGTTTGGAAAAATTTTGCATCTCTCTCATCATCTAGGATCTACTTTGACTAAGCTTTTACCCCTAAAGCTTCTTCTCATAGTCTAGAAATGTCTCTAGCTTTTTTTACAAGAATCTCTTACGATCTATTAGATGTTGTGATGGGTTATTTTACAAAGAAAGTTTGATTTCTTCAATATTTTTCTTAATACTCTTCTTCTTTTCATGAATCATCCTAAACACCTCCTTATTCCATTTTCTTAGATTTTGAGTAAAATTTTCTACATCCTTTAGATATCTGAATTTGGAGGAATTCTAATGGCTCGCTATAAAGAGTATCAATATTTTTCTTAATATTCTTCTTCCATTCAAGAATTAACCCAAACACCTCCTTATTCAATTTTCTTAGATTCTAAGTAAAATTTTTTAGGTCTTTTGGATATCTGAATTTAGAGAAATTCCAATGGCTCCCTATAAAGTCATAAAAATGTAGATGATCCAACCACATAGGATGAAACCAATATGGCCTATTTTTCCTCAAGCTTCCATTAACCTTTGGATATGTATTTAAAAGGATTAGGAGATGGTCTAATTGACTTGAGAACAAGTGGAAAATCTTTGTTTTTAGGTATAACACCTTCCAAGCCTCATTTACCTAAGCCTTATCCAATCTAGTTTGGATCAACTCTCTTAAATTCTTATATTTCTTAGACCAAGTGACCTTAAGCCTAACAAATCCTATGTCCATCATACTACATTCATCTATGCATTTTTTATTTCTATTAGCCCGCAATCAACAAACTGGTCTTTCATCCCACTTTTCCTCTTTGTAGAGTAAAAGCCACCAATCATGACCTACGGTCCTCCACTTCTAATAGACTAGGCATCTAATTCCTCGCATTGTAAACATCACTCATCAAAATGAAGAGAAGCACAAATAGCACACAAAACCCAAGAGTGTCAAGAATGACATACCTATACTTCTAAGGTAACTTACTGCCATGACATAACTCTCTCTTTGATTGCTAGATCTTCCTCATTCTATAGGACCATGGTCTCCCATACCCCACCCTTCAACCCCTCAGCTTCTTCGTACAGTCCACGCTAGAATAATGAAGATCTTGGCTTCATGTTGAGGATAATGTATCCATCAAATCTATGTTAAGGAGACTACCAAAAATTCTATACCATTTATCTTGAGAAAAATCCTCATCAAACTCCTCCATCTCTACCCTCCACCTGCATGGACAAAAAGTAGTATTCACCATCATCATTTACATCTCCCCAATGTGATTAGAAATTGCTTTCTTTGGTCTTCCATAAGCAGCTTCGTAAAAGGAACTCTCTACACATCCATTAGATTGATTAGCCCCAACATGATCACTTCCATTATTGTCTTGCATGACCACTCCATCAAATCTAACATGTCCATTCCCATAAAAGCATCCCCAAAACATTGGCATTCTTACTACTGCTATTCTCTCCGATCTTGTCCTTACTACATTTTACCCTTAGAGATAACTCCTCTCTATGGGGTGTGTTAAATGAAACATAATTTCTGGTATATAATGTCTCTTCCACTAAATGTTTGTTACTTGAATCTGTTTTACTTCCATGGCATATGAACTTCCCATAGTTTTGAGTACGATTGCGAATTTTCCTATAGAATCTGTAGAGAAAGAAACACTTCCAACATTTGAACCATTTTTCTTAGTAAGTTTTTTAAGCGAGTTGGATAAGCTTTTATTTTGGTGAGTTTATGTGTACTAAAGAGGATTTCCTCTAAAAGATATAGATTTAAAATCTCTATGATGACTTTTGGTATCACCTTCTTTTGGATATATTGAACTATTGTGACCTTTCAACCAAAAACGAAACCCCCCCAAGCACACAACCCCCTCTCCCCTTCTTCATGTGTCATTTAATTCCTTTAAAGGTTTCCTATTAACGTTAGGGCTTTTTGCTCTTGCTTCAAAAATAAAATCAATACTTCTTTTTTCCAAATTTTCCTCTTTTCTTTTTTTTTTTTCCCCATTTCTTCTAACTATTTTTCTCATACTGTACCTTTTCCTACTCACCACAATCTAACTCCTTAATTTTTTCCCCTTCGACCTCACTCAAATCAGAATTCATGCACTTCATAGTACCTTCCTCTTGGTCTCCGTACACTTCTACATCCATACATTTACACATTTTCTGATATATTAACATTTCCATCCCCATCTTTTGAGGACTTTTTCCCCTCTTCTTGCCCAACATTATTTATATTTGGTTTGATAAACTTATCTACATCCTTGTTCTCCTTATTATTCCCATAAAACTAACATGAATTCTTCAAGTGGTTAATCCTCCCACAATACTCATAAACTTTGGAGAGACCATCATACAAAACCTCATAAGGGACACCATTTATAATAATAGTGTGCTTCAAAGGGACATTTATATTTAATTGAATATATATTTTAGCGAAACGGCCTCTTTCCAATCCTACTGTATAAGAATCATACCGTAGCATAAGGATAATTTTTTCTCCAATTCGTTTAATGGCCAATAGGGATAATTTGTTCGTTTATTGAACAAACAATAGCATTCTTCCATGGTGCATTCAACATCTTAATCTCTATTTTCAAAATATTCACATAGCAAAAGCCTTAAGCTGCGTTCTTGTTTAATCTATCCTCCTCCTTTCTTGTTTGTTCAAAATCTTGATCCATCATAGCTGATCAAAATTTCCTTAGAAAAATTATCGTTCATAAGCCCTCAAAATATTGGTCATATTCGTATTTTGGAAAGACAGTTGCTTTAGATTAGGGTTTTTATTCCCCTTTGCAAATAACCTATCATCCTCTAATACGATAGGGTTAGAATCATTTTGTCTATAGTCACTAATATATTCTTACTCTTATGAGAAAGATCACTATCCTTATCCTTGTCATATGATGAAGATGATCTAGGGTTTGGAGTGTTAAGGAGAGAATGCTCAAGAAAAGTCATGCCTTTAGCCTATTGTTTAATTACTATATACTAAAGTTATATTATTTTCTCTAACAATTTTATATACTTATAACATTAAAGTTTTAGTACCTTTATTGTATCTTATGTAATATAAACAAAAGAGGGTATTTGATATGAAAAAATAACGTAACTTCCTTCCTTGACTTACTATATTACTCAACATTTACCTCATTTTCTTCTTTAAAGTTAAATAATTTCCTATACTGTAATTATTACTTACACAAAAAAGAAAATCAATGTTACTTTTATGTATTAATATTTAATACAAGTAGTTTAAATGCTTTTATTTATTTTAAAGTATATACACCACAAGCACATATCTTTTTAATATGTATGTAATTGTTTAATATTTTTTATATACCTATTATGAGCCACATATTTACAATTAGGTTCTAAATGATAGATTCAGGGTATTCATGTAATTAACTTGATTGAACTAGAAATTTACAAGTAGGTTAAGGATATTAGTTAATGAGAACTCATGGATTCAAATATCAAAAATATAATAAAATAATAAATATATAGTTAAAATAGTACAATTTTATTATACTATTCAATAATTATCTTAATTGCATAGAATATGCTTCAATTGTTAATGGATTTTCTAGAGATAAATTATATAGTTAATAAAATTATTAAATGACATAAAATAAAATATAGAATATATATATACACACACACACACACACACACACACACATACACAATGTGTAATTTTTATGCATAAATGTGTATTTGTAATTTTCTAATATACTCAGTTAAGTGTAAACTAAGGTAAAATAAACAAGAAAAATGATTAAAAATTTAATTAAAGATTAGTGGCAACTGGAATGAACTTGGATTAGGCACATGGGTACTTAAGACAACTGTTGAGTATTTAGTAATAATCACACTTAGGTTTGGTATAAAAAGTGGATTTTTTGCATGGAGGAGATAGAAAACCACTCTTCATCAACAAATTCTTTGAAAACTTTTAAGAAATCACTCCAAGAACTCTTACATGAAAACTAGGATCTAGGAAAAATAAGGTTAGGTTAAGAATTATTAAGGAAGATAATCTAGAAAAATTATAGGAAATAAGTCCAATTCTGGGAGGGAAAGTTATAATAGAGAGGATCAATGTATAGAGATAAGTTTAAATAAAATATTAATATATCAAAAAGTTCAAATAAGGGATTAACGTTTCATAAAACAATTCAAATAAGAAATTTATAATGGTCAATTTATAAAATTTATTATAAATTTGTTTGAATTATTATGTAAAATATTAATTCTTTATTTGAACATTTTAAAATGTTGATGTCTTATTTAAACTACTTTATAAAAAGTTAATCTTTTATTTAAACTTATCCATAAACCTTGATCCCTTCTGTTGTAATTCTCTTAACTCTGGAAAGTAAAACGTTTGAGAGTATAAGCAGCTACTAGAGACCAACCACCACCACCACGACTTGGAGTAGTAACCACTACCTAGCTTTACCAACAAGGGTGATATAGCTATTAGTTGTTGGAGCTAAAGATTCTGGTGAGTCCTTAAAATTATCTAATTTTTAAAAAATACTAAAAATGCTAATTTTATCCAAAAAAATATGAAAAAATTTATTCTTCAGTATTTTCACATGTAGATTCCAAGAAAAATATTATTTTATTTAAATTTAGTAGATATATTACATATTTAAGAAATTGACAAAACCAAGCTAATTTCAGTGTTGATTTAAATTACCTTAACAATATAGTTTCAAGCCTACAATTTTTCTTAAAATATTCTATACTTATATTAAAATTGTATGAAAACCTTTTCCATTGAAACTATTTTCTATATTTTTCATAAATTTTTTAGTCTTAAATTATGATTAAAATGTTTTTTTTTTATATAAAAATTAGGGTATTTTTCCTAAGAACCTCACTTAGATTTTAAGTTTAATTGATTAGCAGTATATATATAGTATATTGGAGTTGTTGAATTAGTTTTATCGGAAGAAGTTATGAAATAAAAAATATACCCCTTATAAGTATGATTTAGTAGTATGTAAACCTAAAGAATTGGTGAGTAGTGATGTGTTAAATGAGATATTTGAAAAATAATGAAGTTGAGGAGTGTTAAATGAAGTGCTAAATTGGTCTCTATAGCTAAAACTTAGTAGAAAAGTGAATAAATCAATTAACTATAGGAAGTTGATTAAAGGTAGATGATAACTTACAGGATCTGTTGATGAATATTTTATTAGGAATATATTCAAAAGTTAAGTAGGAGGAAATTTGATAAGTGAATTGTAGTTACAAGGGATCTTAAGATAAAGTTAGTGAGTAAATTTCTTAAATACTATGAAGTTAGATCTATCCAGAGGATAATTCAAAGGGTAATTCAAAGGGTAACTTATTAAAAGAGTTAAACTAAAGTAACTTAGAGGTTGTTTTAGAAGGTAAAAAATGCATAATAAATGACCCCTATATAGCTCAAAGAGTAACTTAGAAGATTTTTAGCAAAAAAAATTTACTCTAAAATGACTCAGAACCTAACTAAGAGGACCTTATAGACTAAAATTGTAAACCCTATTACTTAAAGGATATATAATTGAGAGTACTTCTCAACCATTCCTAAGGATCAACTAAATTAAGAACTAAAAAATTTCATTTAGAAAATAAACCTAATTTTTCAATTTAAAAGTTCATTGATAATAAAACTCGAATACGAGAATAACAGACCTTAAGTCACCTAAAACCCTAAACCCTAAGATAATTAAGAATTTGTGACCCTAAGTAATAAATTAAAATTTTAATTTGAATAATTTTATTCAACTCTAGAAATTTTCAAAATTTTATGAGAAGCTAATTATAACTTACAAGTTAATTTAAAAATCAAACCCTCTCTTATCTTCATTTATAAGCTATGTCACAAATGTAAAGCTATGTCACATATGAATAAGTAAACCAACTAATCACATTAAATAACTAATTAATTAAGAGTTAGAGCTAACTATCACCAAATAACTTATCAAAAGTTAGTGATAATACAATTTCCATATCCTACGGTAACTTATACTACATGTGGATAAGTTATCACAACCCCTTATCAACCTTATTTTTAAAATGTGAAACGACAAGGACCATACCCTTAAGAAGACATAAAATGGCCAGTTGTAAGAAGAGCTTAGGAGAGGTCATGCCTTGTCATTCATCCATCAATTCATTTGTTTTTCACATCTACCACTCACCTCATATTACTTACATCATTGAAACATTACAAAGTGAGGCTTATGTGACAAGTTAAATGCGTTAAAAAGGAACTTTATGGATGCATTTCCAACCCATTTGAACTAGCACACTCTCTCTCTTCTTCTCTCATCTTTCATTTCCTTTTTCCCACTTTAAACACACAAACCAAAAGAAGAAACCAAGCCTTACTACCCTTACACTTGTTGCCATATATTTCACACTCACACTCACAGCACAAAGTTGTTTTTGTTGCCTTTCATTGTCTACTTCAAAAGTCATTTTAGGAAACCTTAGAGCATCCCCAAAACCTACCTTAAATATCAAGACTTTGGCTACTAAAAGAGCTTGGGAAAATGAAGGGCAAACAAGGAGCGAGAGTGGACTCTTAGTTATACAACTACATTTTTTTTTTTTTTTTTTGCTTTTAGGATGAGTAAGTTTATTTCCTTGTTATATACTCTAGTATACCATGTTAGGAGACTACATGTCCATGAAGATATTGGCATAAACGTAAGGTGATAAAATAGCTAGACTACCTTAAGTAATAAGCTCATGAATTCCTTATATAAAGGGTGGACTATGAGCATACTAAGTTGGTATTATGTAAGATGCATGTCTAACACTTAGAATGAGTGATTTTAAGTTGAGAAAATCATGAAATATATACATGGATGAGAGGATAGCATACTGGACATGGAGTATATGTAGGTCATTTAAGTATTATTTTCACTTCTATTACGTTAAACATACTTTTAGGTAAAGGAGAAATCCAATACATGATGTTTTATGAAGAATTCAACTTTTTGAGATGTGAACTATGGCATAGAGTTTACAATAAGTATGTGATCTATCATTTTTATGTAGTACATAAGCTAAACAATTATCTTGTGGAAGAGAAGTTCAGTTGGAGTTGGAATATAAATAGTATAGGTTCTTGATTTAACACCTAAACTTAAGAAAGCGATTAAATAAGTTGAGAAACCAAGTTGGAAGCCCTTAAACCAAACCATCTAGACCTAAAACCCTCAGAAAACTCACTTAAAAATATGATAAAACAAAGTAAACAAAGTGAAATGATCAACCAAAGTAAGTATGGTAAGTGTATAAAACCTAAAACTCAAAATCGAACCTAAAACATTTAAAACAAGCTTAGAACTTCGAGTTGGGCCTTCATCAAATTTTTTACCAACACCTAAATCACTTAAGAATTTTTTTTTTTAAGACCCATAAGAAGCCCACATGATATTCCTTAAGCCTAACAAAGTGACTAACCTTAGTTTAGAAAAAAAAAAAAGCCCATTTAACCGTGTAAGCCCACTTAAAAGTCCAAGAAAATATTGATGGCATCAAAGCCATAAGACAGGGATATAAATTTGACCTCAAAGAGTGTTTTAACTTAGAATAAAGTCTTAAGCCCAAGCCCAAAAGATTTCCTAAGATAACAAAAAGCCTAACAATCAAACAAAGCTCAAAAGAGTTCCAAAACATGAGGACCACTTCTATTTTGTCTAATGGATAGAATCGTAGGCCATATCTTGGAAATATAACTACACCACATTAAAGTACACTTAAAAACGATGAAAATCGACTATAAGATCATAAAAATCAGATTTAAAACAAAAAAGTTATAAGTATCACTTAAAGAGTTTTATGTTAGCCTTTCAATTTTATCTCAAACTTTTAACATTATCATATTTGTAATGTTCAGGAGACCTGACAATTGGAGACAACCTACCCCCAGACTATTATGACTGATCCACTATGGTTGAGTGAGCGATTCTCAATGACTTCATGCTTGGTTTTGCTTATAGCGTAGATATACTTAAATTTATATAATGAACTCGAATGCTTATGGGATATGGGAAAGGCATGTGTATGATATTAGATTGAACACCATGACTTGCTAATAAGATAATAATGAAGATTGTTGTGATGATAGTTATGGATAGTTGCATGGAATAAAATTGTTTTGATGACCATGGAAATTGAATTAATTGAGTATCCGATTAAGAAATTCAATGGATCATGCATTTCTCATGATTACATCATAACTATACCGATTACCATCTCATGCAAAAGTTAAGAAGGGGCTCATAGGAGTGAGGACTCTTGTTAGGATTAGGCAAATATATGCCATTTATATTATTGAGTCTCTATCCTAAGCTATCAAGCTTACTAAGCATTAGGGGATGTTAACTATTAGCAAAGGTCCGTGTCTTGTGACTTCCACTTAGGTATGAGCATGTAGTGATTGGCATTCTGAGTATTCATGCATTCATATGTTATGCATTAAATTATATTGTTTGTATGGCATGGCGAAGGGATTAACTCACTAAGTATAAGCTTATACCCTAATAGATTTCTTTTGTTGTAGGACTACCTTTTTGTTCATCCAAGTCGAGGAATGCCTAAGGTGAGTCTCATGCCAAGACAGGATTGTGTGTTTAGGAAACGAAGAGGGAACCTTGTAACAGTGGCTTGTAAATATATTTACTTGTTTAGTTAATTCCATAGATAGACTTTCTTAATGTAAACTTTTGTAGAACTTCAAATACGTTGTAATATTTTTGTTATCAAATTCTACAAATCTATACTCTAAATTTATTGCTTTTATAATTAAATGTTAAATTTTAATCACCATGCTTAACATTACATATCTATTGGCTTGATGGTAACATAGAGAGGAAGGAGCCTTATGTATCGTATGGAAGGCTCATGATCAGCGAGGGGGTTGATCATAGATCCTTAAATTGTATATGACAATCTACCACGACAATGATACTGTTTGGGTTGCGATAGATCTAAGTAATATCAGAGCCATAGGTTTAAAAACAGTGATAAGAAAGGTAAAACTTGACCCTAAACGTTAGGATTTCCTTCCAAGTAAGATGGAAAGGGATAGAATTGAGTTAGGACTTCTAAATGATCAAGCGGATGGCTTAACTTTTTGAGAATGTATAATACTTAATGAACTTTTCATGTTGATCAGGAGAATATGCATAGGGTTCGCCAAAACCTAATGCTCCTACTAATGCACGAAAATGAAACCTTCATTGAGTACTGCCATAGGTTAAGAATCCTCTGTGCAGACATGGCACTAGTTGGAATGCCATATAGAATTTGAGATGTATGGACATCCTAAAGGTTAGACTGAACCCTTATTAGAGAAGTCGTTATCGAGATATCTTGATTTAAATACTTAGGCTAGTCTTATCTGATATAGAGTTAGTGTGTCGAATGGAGTGGAAGGATGGAGCCGATATAAAAGCCGAAATAGTATTCTTGGTTAGAGGATGGCAGCACCCAATTTCATGTACTGGCATCAACTAGGACATGGTTATGCTTTAGCATGTAACCTAAGGGCTTACTACCCTAGAGTGGTTCGGCTGGATGCGCAGCATGGAATTCCTCCACCAATTGCTCTTACTAACATTTATTTTTCTTATGTGGAGCCCGATATCATTGAGATACACCCGAATGCCCCCAAGTGGGAGGATGATATCAAGATCTTATCCATTGTTCCAAGAGAGTATCAAAGGGAAGTGGAACCCGAGCCCGACCCTTATGAGTTTTTTTTACCCCATGAACTATATGGAGTGGTTTTTCATCAAGTTTTACTATCCGACCCAAATATAGGAGCCCCATCGCTACTTCCAAGGAGGAGGCCTTGATAAATAGGTTAATTGGATGATGATAAAGCTAAACCTTTGACGAGGCATCGTTAATTATGGATGTTTTGACTCTTAAAGTAATTCAAATGGTATTGATGTTTATTTTGAGAAAAAGTTGTAGTGAGGTCCTCATGTATTGTGTTATGTGTGTATTTGGTCAAGTATTGTATTATGTGTTAATGTAGTACCCATAAGAATTATATGTAATTTTAGCAAGATATGTAGCCAAACTCTATGTGTACTTTAGAGAACTTATGAAAAGACTAACTGTATGTTTTATGTCATTTGAATCTGATCTTAATAGTGCAGTTAAAAGGAGTGCTTTATAATGAATGAATTGAATAAGGATATTACATTTCCAAGTAATGAAGTTAGTTTATTCAAATGAAAGATTGGAGTAAGTAAATTGTGATTTGAATTAATCACATTAAACCTAACTTTAAAAATATTATTTTCAGCAAATAGAGGCATAGGAGAAGACCTCAAAGGGATAAAGTGCCACCAGTACAAAATCCGGGACAAAATGTACCCATTGATCGTACTAAGGAAATATTAATGGTTATACAGGCAAACAACGGTCTACTAAAAATCTTCCTAGAAAGGAATCAAGCACCCCTACCCCCAGTACCACAAGAACATGTTCCACAAATGCTTATNAGAAAAAAAAAAAAGCCCATTTAACCGTGTAAGCCCACTTAAAAGTCCAAGAAAATATTGATGGCATCAAAGCCATAAGACAGGGATATAAATTTGACCTCAAAGAGTGTTTTAACTTAGAATAAAGTCTTAAGCCCAAGCCCAAAAGATTTCCTAAGATAACAAAAAGCCTAACAATCAAACAAAGCTCAAAAGAGTTCCAAAACATGAGGACCACTTCTATTTTGTCTAATGGATAGAATCGTAGGCCATATCTTGGAAATATAACTACACCACATTAAAGTACACTTAAAAACGATGAAAATCGACTATAAGATCATAAAAATCAGATTTAAAACAAAAAAGTTATAAGTATCACTTAAAGAGTTTTATGTTAGCCTTTCAATTTTATCTCAAACTTTTAACATTATCATATTTGTAATGTTCAGGAGACCTGACAATTGGAGACAACCTACCCCCAGACTATTATGACTGATCCACTATGGTTGAGTGAGCGATTCTCAATGACTTCATGCTTGGTTTTGCTTATAGCGTAGATATACTTAAATTTATATAATGAACTCGAATGCTTATGGGATATGGGAAAGGCATGTGTATGATATTAGATTGAACACCATGACTTGCTAATAAGATAATAATGAAGATTGTTGTGATGATAGTTATGGATAGTTGCATGGAATAAAATTGTTTTGATGACCATGGAAATTGAATTAATTGAGTATCCGATTAAGAAATTCAATGGATCATGCATTTCTCATGATTACATCATAACTATACCGATTACCATCTCATGCAAAAGTTAAGAAGGGGCTCATAGGAGTGAGGACTCTTGTTAGGATTAGGCAAATATATGCCATTTATATTATTGAGTCTCTATCCTAAGCTATCAAGCTTACTAAGCATTAGGGGATGTTAACTATTAGCAAAGGTCCGTGTCTTGTGACTTCCACTTAGGTATGAGCATGTAGTGATTGGCATTCTGAGTATTCATGCATTCATATGTTATGCATTAAATTATATTGTTTGTATGGCATGGCGAAGGGATTAACTCACTAAGTATAAGCTTATACCCTAATAGATTTCTTTTGTTGTAGGACTACCTTTTTGTTCATCCAAGTCGAGGAATGCCTAAGGTGAGTCTCATGCCAAGACAGGATTGTGTGTTTAGGAAACGAAGAGGGAACCTTGTAACAGTGGCTTGTAAATATATTTACTTGTTTAGTTAATTCCATAGATAGACTTTCTTAATGTAAACTTTTGTAGAACTTCAAATACGTTGTAATATTTTTGTTATCAAATTCTACAAATCTATACTCTAAATTTATTGCTTTTATAATTAAATGTTAAATTTTAATCACCATGCTTAACATTACATATCTATTGGCTTGATGGTAACATAGAGAGGAAGGAGCCTTATGTATCGTATGGAAGGCTCATGATCAGCGAGGGGGTTGATCATAGATCCTTAAATTGTATATGACAATCTACCACGACAATGATACTGTTTGGGTTGCGATAGATCTAAGTAATATCAGAGCCATAGGTTTAAAAACAGTGATAAGAAAGGTAAAACTTGACCCTAAACGTTAGGATTTCCTTCCAAGTAAGATGGAAAGGGATAGAATTGAGTTAGGACTTCTAAATGATCAAGCGGATGGCTTAACTTTTTGAGAATGTATAATACTTAATGAACTTTTCATGTTGATCAGGAGAATATGCATAGGGTTCGCCAAAACCTAATGCTCCTACTAATGCACGAAAATGAAACCTTCATTGAGTACTGCCATAGGTTAAGAATCCTCTGTGCAGACATGGCACTAGTTGGAATGCCATATAGAATTTGAGATGTATGGACATCCTAAAGGTTAGACTGAACCCTTATTAGAGAAGTCGTTATCGAGATATCTTGATTTAAATACTTAGGCTAGTCTTATCTGATATAGAGTTAGTGTGTCGAATGGAGTGGAAGGATGGAGCCGATATAAAAGCCGAAATAGTATTCTTGGTTAGAGGATGGCAGCACCCAATTTCATGTACTGGCATCAACTAGGACATGGTTATGCTTTAGCATGTAACCTAAGGGCTTACTACCCTAGAGTGGTTCGGCTGGATGCGCAGCATGGAATTCCTCCACCAATTGCTCTTACTAACATTTATTTTTCTTATGTGGAGCCCGATATCATTGAGATACACCCGAATGCCCCCAAGTGGGAGGATGATATCAAGATCTTATCCATTGTTCCAAGAGAGTATCAAAGGGAAGTGGAACCCGAGCCCGACCCTTATGAGTTTTTTTTACCCCATGAACTATATGGAGTGGTTTTTCATCAAGTTTTACTATCCGACCCAAATATAGGAGCCCCATCGCTACTTCCAAGGAGGAGGCCTTGATAAATAGGTTAATTGGATGATGATAAAGCTAAACCTTTGACGAGGCATCGTTAATTATGGATGTTTTGACTCTTAAAGTAATTCAAATGGTATTGATGTTTATTTTGAGAAAAAGTTGTAGTGAGGTCCTCATGTATTGTGTTATGTGTGTATTTGGTCAAGTATTGTATTATGTGTTAATGTAGTACCCATAAGAATTATATGTAATTTTAGCAAGATATGTAGCCAAACTCTATGTGTACTTTAGAGAACTTATGAAAAGACTAACTGTATGTTTTATGTCATTTGAATCTGATCTTAATAGTGCAGTTAAAAGGAGTGCTTTATAATGAATGAATTGAATAAGGATATTACATTTCCAAGTAATGAAGTTAGTTTATTCAAATGAAAGATTGGAGTAAGTAAATTGTGATTTGAATTAATCACATTAAACCTAACTTTAAAAATATTATTTTCAGCAAATAGAGGCATAGGAGAAGACCTCAAAGGGATAAAGTGCCACCAGTACAAAATCCGGGACAAAATGTACCCATTGATCGTACTAAGGAAATATTAATGGTTATACAGGCAAACAACGGTCTACTAAAAATCTTCCTAGAAAGGAATCAAGCACCCCTACCCCCAGTACCACAAGAACATGTTCCACAAATGCTTATTTAACCACCTATAGCCATAATAGGATAGTATGTAGCAGCAGCACTGCCTCTACCACCGCTGATAGGGCCAACTAGAGACCCCTACCTAGTTCCTTATGAGCTTTAATACTAAAGAAACCTATTGCTTGAATTTCTAAAATACGATAGATATTTTGATGAAAATGTAAGTTGGTCCGATGAGGTCGAGGATTGGTTAATGTAAGTAGAAAGATCGTTTGAGGCATTCGAACTACCACGTCACTTGAGATTGACTTATGGTACTTATTTGCTTTGTTTGAAAGCGATGACATGATGGGAGATTAAGAAAGGAAACTTAAGACACCTCGTTACATGGGAAGATTTTAGAGAGGAAATTCTGTAATAGTAGCTTATAAATATATTTACTTGTTTAGTTAATTTCATATATAGACTTTCTTAATGTAGACTTCTGTAGAACTTCAAATACGTTGTAATATTTTTGTTTTGGAATTATATGAATCCACACTCTAACTTTATTACTTTCATAATTAAATGTTAAATTTTAATCACAATGCTTGACATTACTTATTTGTAGGACTAAGGTAACATAGAGTGGAAGGAGCCTTACATATTGTATAGGATACTCATGATCAATGAGAGGGTTGATCGTAGATCTTTATGTGGTATACGGTAATCTACCATGACAATGATATTGTTTGAGTTGTGATAGATCTAAGTGGTATCAAAGCTTTAGGTTTAAAAACAACGATAAGAAAAGTAAAACTTGACCCTAAACATTAGGATTTCCTACCAAGTAAAATAGAGAGAGGTAAAATTGGGTTAGGACTTCTAAACGATCAAGTAGATGGCTTAACTTTTTGAGAATGTGTAACACTTAATGAACTTTTCATATTGATCACGGGAATGTTCATAAGGTTTGTAAACCCTACTTTTAGTGAGCCTATGATTTAACTAAGAGTACTTTTCGCACGTTCTTAAGGACCAATAAAACTAAGAACTTAAGTTTACATTTAGAAATGAATTAAATTTTTCCAATTCAAAAACCAATTATCGATAAAACCTGAGCTTAAAGAACTGTAAGTTCTAAAGTCACTTAAGACCTTAAACCCTAAAACAATTAAGGAATTTTAACCCTAAGCGACTAATCGATAATTTAATTTGAAGAATTTCATTCAACTCTAGAAAATTTCACAATTTTATAAAAATCAAATCATAATTTACAAAACAATGCAAGAAGTAAATTCTAACACAATTTCCTATAAGACAGTGTCCTTATCTTTATGCCAAGCCTTACATATAGATAAGTAGACCAACCAATCACCTTAAATGACTTATCAATTGAAAGTTAGAATCATGTATCAATTGATAACCTATCTAAATCTACTGATAAGACACATTCCTTATCACTTTTCCACTTATACTATATATGGACAAAATTTCACAAGATTTCACATACTTAACTTTATTAAATGAGACAAGACAATTCCATGCCTCAAAGGACACTCTATGGCCAATTTGAACAAGAAGGAGAAGGGGGCCATGCTCTTGTCTTTCATCCATCAATTACTTTCTCTTACACACCACCATTTACTCCTTAATGCTTACATCATCAATAGTTGCAATTGTTGACTTTTGTGTAAGCTACAAGACAACAATTTCAAGCTTCTTAAACACTCATTCACTCCATCTCCCAACCGGTCACTCTTTCCCTCATTTCTCTCACTTTCCATTTCATTTTCACTTCCTCTTTCTCTCATTTGAAACCAACCCAAAAAGTGGGAACACTTAAGCCCCACAAAATCAACCTTGCCACTACTTTCCAAACTTCACTCATGGTACTTTCATTTTTTTTTTCTTTCTTATGTCTTTCTCTTCCAACATCTAAGCTCCTTTAGGACCCTTAGAACCTTCCACAAACCCCGCTTTAAAGGATCAAACAACTCGAGTTTCCAAAAAGATGCAAAAGAAGGAAGTAAGGTTAAGAGCTTAAGTGGAACCTTTGTGCACAACCACCATACTTTACTTTAAGGATGAGTAAGTATTTCTTGTGTTAGTAGGTTAGTGTTCATGTTCATGTTAGGAGACTTTGATTTCTTGAAGATATGAGTATGATTATAAGTTATTATAACATCAAAGACGATCCTAAGAAACAAACTCATGAAACCCTTACATGAAGTTGAAATATGAGCATGTAAAGTTGGTGTTTTGTAAAGATACTTGTTTAACATTTTGAATGGAAGATTTCAAGTTGAGAAAATCTTGGAATAAGAACTTGAATGAAAGATGAACATGATAGACATGAGAATTCAAAGATCATTTAGAAGTTTTATGAGGAAACCAACTTTGTATGACATGAGCTATGATATGGAAGTTATAATAAGTATGAGATCTTCTATTTTTTGTGTGAAGCATGAGCTAAAGAATCATCCCACAGAAGAAAAGTTAAGTTAAGATTTGAATATAAGTAGTTTAAGCTCATAATCTAACCTAAACTTAAGAAAATGGAAAACCAAGTCGGAAGCTCACATATATAAACTAACCAGATCTGGAACATCCTTAAAAGACACTTAAAAATATGATAAAAGTAAGTAAACAAAGTAAAAAGACCAACCAAGGCAAGTATAATAAGTATATTAAGCTTAAAACTTTCAAAACGAGCCTCAAATGTCAAGTTGAACCACCCTTAAATTTCTGACCAGCAACTTGACACATACATAAGAGTTGTTTTAAGACTTAAAAGAAGCCTACAAAACACTCTTTAAGCCTGAAAAAGTGACCATCTTTGAGTTGAACAAAAAATAAGCCCGTTTGACAACTTAAGCCCATTGAAGAGCCCATGAAGTGGTTGTTAGCCTTAAGAGTATAAATCAAAGTTGTAAATCTAACCTTAAAGAGTATTTTGAGCTTAGGATAAAATCTTAAGACCAAGCCCAAGGGATTTCTCAAGTTACCAAAAAGCCCATTTACCAAACAAGGCCTAAAAGCACTCCAAAACATGAGGATCGCTACTGTTTTGACCCATGGACTGATTTGTGTACCTCATTTCAAAGATCTAACCTCACCACATTAAAGCACACTCAAAAACGATGAAGATTGACTATAAGATCATAAAAATTGGATTTAAAACGAAAAAATTATGCGCGATTAAACTTTTAAGTAAAAATCGGGAAAAGAGATGAAAACTAATCAAGAGTATAACTTAAGGAATTTTAGCTTAGTATCCTAAGCTTATATCAATTCCTTATAGTATTATGATTTCGATGATCAAGAGACACCACGTACGGAGATGACTTGCCCTTAGATTACTTTGACTGACCGCATGGCGGAGTGAGTAAATTCCCAATGAATCTTTACTTGATTTTGCTTATAGAATAGATGCACCTAAACTTATATATATAAATTTGGATGCTTATGGGATATAGGAAATGCATGTATATGAATTTGTGGATGAATGCGATGGCTTATTAATTATATAATAATGGGAATTGTTTGTAATAATCTATACATGCAATCGTATGGAATGAAATTGTCTGATCACCTTGAAAATCGAGTTAATCACTTATATGATTAAGAAATTAAAATGAATCATGCATTCCCCATATTACATCAGGATAACACCGACTGTCGCTTTAAGCAGAAGATGGGAAGGGACTCACAGGAGGACAAGCCTCCTGTAGGATTGGGCATTAGCTATGTCATCATTTCTATTGAGTTTCTATCCTAAACTGATGGGCTTACTAGGCGTCGGGAGACACCAACTGTCTACGAGGGGCCGCGTCTTGTGGCCTTTACTTAGGACGTGTGTTTGTAGATTGCGGAGGCTATCATACCGCTAGACTTAGGATTTTAAAAATATGATTTGTTATTCAGTAAAGAAAGTATATACAAATATAAATATATATTTACAGTTTTGTTTTGGCTTAAGTACAATAGTGCAAATGAAATAAAACCCAAGGTCTAAAACCCGGATTTTAGTTTAGGTCGGTTAATTATCTCCAAACCCTGACTGCAGAGAGCGTAATTCTGAGTCTTATGTAGTTCCTAAGTCACTGCATGTGTTGTTTAGCATACCAATTGTTTATGCATTCGTTGTTTGGCATACCAATTGTTTATGCATTCATATAATTGTATATCTAATAAATTTCTAGTATGTGGTACTAACGAAGGTATTTATCTCACTAAGCTTAAGCTTATACTCTGATAGATTTCTTTTGATGCAGGAAAATCTCTTCTCTAATCTGAACCGAGGCATGCTTGTGGTAAGTCTTATGTAGAGACGGGTTGGAGCGATCAGAGAGCGAAGAGGAAATTTTGTACTAGATAACTAGTTACTTTTATATTTTTGTTTATAACATAGATTAAAATTTCTAATGTAGTTCCCTTATGAACTGCATTTTTTTGTAATATTCTTTTGGTGTAGATCTTACGAGCCACACGATTAGTTAATTTATACTATAGAAGTAATCTTGGTTAAATTGCTTTATATTACTTATCTATGGGCTTGATAGTAACGTGTAGTGGAAGGAGCCTTGTTTGTTGTATGAAAGGCCTACGATTAACAAGGGGGTTAATAGTAAACCTTTATACGGTACACAACGACTTACCACGACAATGATACTGTTAGGTTATGATAGGGTTAGCCGAAACCTAATGCTCCTACTAATGCACGAAGGTGAAACCCTCATCGAATACTATCACGAGTTAAAACTCCTCTGTGAAGACATGGCACTAATTGGAATGCAATGTAGAATTCAAGATGTATAAACATCTTAGAGGTCAAGATTAAGCCCCTATTAGAGAAGCTGTTACCGAGATATCTTAATTTGGACACTAAGCTAGTCTTACCTGATATAGAGTTAGTGTATCTAATGGAGTAGGAGGAAAGAGCTAACATAGAAGCTGAAATGATATTCCTGGTTCGAGATGGCTAGAGGATGGCTACACCTAGTTTTATGCATAAGTATCAACTGGAGCATGGTTATACTTTAGCACATAACCTAAAGGCTAACCACCATAGAGTGGTTCAGCTGAATGCGTATCATGAGATTCCTGTACCAATTGCTCTTACTAACATTTATTTTCCCTAAGTAGAGCTTGATGTCATTGAGATACACTTGAATGCCCCCAAGTGGGAGGACGATATTGAGATCCTACCTATTGTTCTGAAAGAGTATTGAAGAAAAGTGGACCCTAAGCCCGACCATTGTGAGTTTTTGTTACCCCATGAATTATGTGAAGTGGTTTTTTATTAGGGTTCATCATCCAACCCAAATATGGAAGCATCATCACTACTTCCAAATAGGACGCCTCAATAAGTAAGTTGGTTAGATAATGATGAAGCTAAACCTTCAATGAGGCATTGTTAGTCATGGATGTTTTGACTTCTGAAGTAATTTAAATGGTGTTAATGTTTATTTTGAGAAGAAGTTATAGTGAGGTCCATATGTATTATGTTATGTATGTATTTGGTTAATTGTTTTATTAAGTATTAATGGAGTAGCCGTAAGAATTATGTGTAATTTTAGAAGGATATATAACTGAACTCTATGTGTACTTTGGAGAACTTATGAAAAGACTAATTGTGAGTTTTATGTGATTTGAATCCAATCCCAGTAATACAATTAAAATGAGTGCTTTAAAATGAATGAATTGAATAAGGATATTACATTTTCAAGTAATGAAGTTAATTTATATAAATGAAAGATTGGAGTAAGTAAATTGTGATTTGAATTAACCACATTAAACCTAACCCTGAAAATTTTATTTTCAGTGAATTGAGGTACGCGAGAAGACCCCTAAGGGATAAAGTGCCACCAGTATAAAATTTGAGATAAAATGCACTAGTTAATCGTACTGAGGAAATATTAATGGCTATATAGGTAAATAACGCTTCCTTAAGAACCTTCCTAGAAAGGAATTAAGCCCCTTACCACCAGTACCATAAGAACATGTTTCACACATGCCTCTTCAATTACCTATGACCATGGTAGGACAATATGCAATAGCACTATCGCCTTCACTGCTAGCTCTACCACTACCAGTAAGGTTAAATAGAGACCTTTACTTAATTCCTTATGAGCTTTAATACAAAGAAACCTATTGCCTAAATTTCTAAAATGTAATAGGTATTTTGATGGAAATGTAATCTAGTACGATAAGGTTGTGGATTAGTTGATGCAAGTAGAAAGATTGTTTAAGGCATTTGAACTACCACGTTACTTGAGATTAACTTATGGTACTTATCTACTCCATTTGAGAGCAATGATATAGTGGGAGACTAAGAGAGGAAACTTAAGACACCCCATTACATAGGAAGATTTTAGAGAGGGAATCCTGTAATAGTAGCTTGTAAATATATTTACTTGTTTAGTTAATTCTATAGATAGACTTTCTTAATGTAGACTTTCATAAGACTTCAAATACGTTATAATATTTTTGTTGTGGAATTCTATAAATCCACACTTTAACTTTATTGCTTTCATAATTAGATGTTAAATTTTAATCACAATGCTTGATATTACTTATTTATAGGACTGATACTAATATAGAGTGGAAGGAACCTTGCATGTCATATAGAATGCCCATGATCAATGAGAGGGTTGATCATAGATCTTTATATGGTATACGGCAATCTACGATGACAATGATACTATTTGGATCATAATAAATCTAGGTGGTATCAGAGCCTTAGGTTTAAAAATAGTGATAAGAAAAGTAAAACCCAACCTTAAACGTTAAGATTTTCTACCAAGTGAGATAGAGAAGAGTAGAACTAGGTTAGGACTTCTAAACGATCAAGTGGATGGCTTAACTTTTTGAGAATGTATAACATTTAACGAACTTTTTATGTTGATAAGAGGAATGTGTATAGGGTTCACTAGAACCTAATGCTCCTACTAATGCACGAAGGTGAAACCTTCATCGAGTACCACTACAAGTTAAGAATCCTCTATGAAGACATAGCACTAGCTGGAATGCCATGTATAATTCGAAACGTATGGACATCCTAGAGTTCAAGACTGAACCCCTATTAGAGAAGTCGTTATCGAGATATCTTGATTCAGACACTTGAGCCAATCTTATTTGATGTGGAGTTAGTGTGTCTAATGGAATGGGATGAAGGAGACAATATAGAAACTGAAATGGTATTCTTGGTTTAAGATAGCCAGAGGATAGTTGCACCCAGTTTTATGGACTAGCATCAACTGGGGCATGGTTATCCTTTAACACGTAACCTGAGGGCTAACTACCCTAGAATGGTTCAGTTGGATGCACAGCATCGGATTTCTCCACCAATTGCTCCTACTAACATTTATTTTCCCTATGTTGAGCCTGATGTCATTAAGATATGTTCGGACGTACTCGAGTTGGTGGATGATATCGAGATCCTACCTATCTTTTCGAAAGAGCATCAAAGGGAAGTGAACCTCGAGCCCAACCTTTATGAGTATTTGTTGCCCCATGAACTATATGAAGTGGTTTTTCATCAGGTTTCACTGTCCAACCCAAATATGGGAGCCTCATCTTTACTTCTAAGGAGGAAGCCTCGATAAGCAGGCTGATTAGATGATGATGAAGCCGAACCCTTGACGAGTTGTCGTTACTCATAAATGTTTTGACTCCCGAAGTAATTCAAATGGTGTTAATGTTTATTTTGAGAAGAAGTTGCAATGAAGTCCTTATATATTATGTTATGTATGTATTTGGTTAAGTATTGTATTAAGCTTTAATTTAGTAGCCGTAAGAATTATGTATAATTTTAAAAGGATATGTAATTGAACTTTATATTTACTTTGGAGAATTTATGAAAAGACTAATTGTATGTTTTTGTGATTTGAATCCAATCCTAGTAATGCAGTTAAAAGGAGTGCTTTATAATGAATGAATTGAATAAGGATATTACATTTGCAATTAATGAAGTTAATTTATCCAAATAAAATATTAGAGTAAGTAATTTGAATTAACCACATTAAACCTGACTTTGAAAATTTTATTTTCAACTAGTAGAGGTGTGGGAGAAGACCCTAAAGGGATAGAGCACCACTAACACAAAATCCGAGAAAAAAAGCACTAGCTAATCGTACTGAGGAAATATTAATAGCTATACAGGCAAACAACGCTTTACTAAGAATCTTCTTAGAAAGAATTAAGCACCCCCAGGGCCAGCACCACAGGAACATGTTCTACAAATGCTTATTCAACCACCTATGGCCATGGTAAAACAGTGTGCAATAGCACTACCACCATCGATAGGGCCAACTAAAGACTCTTACTAAGTTCCTTATGAGCTTCGATAGCAAAGGAACTTGTTGCTTAAATTTCTAAAATGCAATAGGAGGTATTTTGATGGAAATGCAAGCTAGCCTAATGAGGTTGAGAATTGGTTGAAGCAAGTAGAAAGATTTGAACTACCATGTTACTTGGGATTGACTTATGGTACTTATTTACTTGTTTAAAAGCAATGATGTGGTAGGAGACTAAGAGAGAAAACTTAAGACAGCCCATTACATGGGAAGATTTTAGAGAGGGACTCTTAAAATAGTGGCTTGTAATTATATTTACTTGTTTAGTTAATTCTATAGATAGACTTTCTTAATGTAAACTTTTGTAGGACTTCAAATACGTTGTAATATTTTTAGTGTGGAATTCTATGAATCCACACTTTAACTTTATTGCTTTCGTAATTAAATGTTAAATTTTAGTTACAATGCTTGGCATTATTTATCTATGAGCCCGATAGTAATATAGAGTGGAAGGAGCCTTATGTGTCATATAGATTACTCATGATCAACGATGGGGTTGATCGTAAATCTTTATGCGGTACATAACAATTTACCATAACAATAATACTATTTGGGTTGTGATAGATCTAAGTGGTATTAGAGCCATAGGTTTAAAAACAATGATAAGAAAAGTAAGACCTGACCTTAGACGTTACGATTTCCTACCAAGTGAGATGGAGAGGGGTAGAACTGAGTTAGGACTTCTAAACGATCAAGCGAATGGCTTAACTTTTTGAGAATTTGTAATACTTAACGAACTTTTTATGTTGATTAGGGGAATGTGCGTACGGTTCGCTGGAACCTAATGCTCCTACTAATGCATGAAGGTAAAACCTTCATCGAGTACTACCGTAGGTTAAGAATCCTCTGTAAAGACATGGCACTAGTTGGAATGCCATATAGATTTTGAGATGTATGGACATCCTAAAGGTCAAGACTGAACCCTTATTAGAGAAGTTATTACCAAGACATCTTGATTCGGATACTTGAGCCAGTCTTATCTAATGTGGAGTTAGTGCATTTAATGGAGCAGAAGGAAGGAGCCGACATAGAAGTCGAAATGATATTCTTAGTTTGAGATAGCCAGAAGATGGTTGCACCCAATTTTATGTACTAGCATCAACTGGGGCATGGTTATGCTTTAGCACGTGACCTAAAGGCTAATCACCTTAGAGTAGTTCAGCTGGATGCGTAGCATGGGATTCCTTTACCAATTGCTCCTACTAACATTTATTTTCCTTATTTAGAGCTTGATGTCATTGAGATACACTCAGATGCCCCCTGAGTGGGAGGACGATATCAAGATCCTACTTATTGTTCTGAAAGAGTATCGAAGGGAAGAAGACCCCGAGCTTGACCCTTGTGAGTGTTTGTTGCCCCATGAATTATATGGAGTGGTTTTTCATCAGGGTTCATTGTTTAACCCAAATATGGGAGCCTCATCGTTACTTCCGAGAAGAGGCCTTGATAAGTAGGCTGGTTAGATGATGATGCAGCTAAACCCTTAACGGGATGTCATTAATCATGGATGTTCTGACTCCCGAAGTAATTCAAATGGTGTTAATGTTTATTTTGAGAAGTTGCAGTGAAGTCCTTATATATTGTGTTATATGTGTATTTGGTTAAGTGATATATTAAGTATTAATTTAGTAGCCATAAGAATCATGTGTAATTTTAGAAGGACATGTAACTGAACTCTATATGTACTTTAGAGAACTTATGAAAAGATTAATTATGTGTTTTGGTGATTTGAATCCAATCCCAGTAGCGTAGTTAAAAGGAGTGCTTTATAATGAATGAATTGAATAAGGATATTACATTTGCAATTAATAAAGTTAATTTATCCAAATAAAAGATTAGAGTAAGTAAATTGTGATTTGAATTAACCACATTAAACTTAACCCTGAAAATTTTATTTTCAACTAACAAAGGTATGGGAGAAGACCCTAAAGGGATAGAGGACTACTAATACAAAATCCGGGAAAAAATGCACTAGCTAATCATACTGAGGAAATATTAATGGCTATACATGCAAACAACACTCTACTAAGAATCTTCCTAAAAAAAAAATCAAGAACCCCCACCACCAGCACCATAAGAACATATTCTAAAAATGCCTGTTCAACCACCTATGACCATGGTAAGACAATGTATAGCAGCACCACTACCTCCACCGTTATCTCCACCACTACTGGTAAGGCCAACCAAAGACTCTTACTTAGTTCCGTATGAACTTCGACAGCAAAGGAACCTATTGCCTGAATTTCTAAAATGCAATAAATATTTTGATGGAAATGCAATTTGGCCTAATGAAGTTAAGGATTGGTTGATGCAAGTAAAAAGATCGTTTGAGGCATTTGAAGTTCTACGTCATTTGAGATTAACTTATGTTACTTATCTGCTTCGTTTAAGAGCGAGGACATGGTGGGAGACTAAGAGAGGAAACTTAAGACACTCCTTACATGGGAAGATTTCAGAAAGGAGTTTTTGAGGCATTACTTCCTTGAGAGCTTGCAGGTTAAATATGGTAATGGATTGTTTGGAATCAAAAGAAGGAAACTATACTCTGGAGCAATATGAGACTTACTCACTTACTCCAGTTTGCTCCACCTGAATCTCATAATAGTGATTAAATGAAGAAATAGATTTTTGTGAGGGGATTGGATCTCGAAATGAAAAGGAAGGTTTTGGAATTTCAGCCATGGACCTACAGTGAGGCTATAGAGAAAATGAAAGTGTTAGACATTGCAAAGAGGTAGGGAGAAGAAATGTGAAAGCCAAAAGTTATCGTTATTGGCAAAAGGCCATTTGAAGGACTTGAAAGCTCAAGTTCTAAAGTAAGGAAAATTCTAAGACCCCATAGAGTGATTTATAAGAAGAAAGGAAATTGAAACAGGAATGGAAGAGTCACCTGTTGCAAATGCAAGGGGAACCATTATCCTCAGGATTGTGATAAGGTTAGAAATAAGTGTTACTTTTATGGGAAAGGAGGTCACTTAGTAGCAAACTGCCTAAGGAAGGCTACTACAACTTGCTATATCTACAAACAAGTGAGACATTTTGCTAATACTTGCCCTTAGTATCAGAATGCTACTATATAGACTACGGGATGCCCCAAGATAGGGAAGATCGCTAGAGGAAATAGCCAGAGACCAGGAGCTGTGAATGTTACCCGAGTCTATAATCTGGAGGGAAAATGGGATTATGAAGAATATCTCGAGGAGGAGATAATCTATTATGAAGAAGTAAAGGATGTCATAGATACAAAGTTGATTACAGGTATGTTTCTTAAACTCTCTTTTAAGTTTAGCTATGTTATTAAGTATGTTTTAGTAATTAGAGGCTAAAATGTTTAACTTGTCACAATGACTTTTAAATCCAATAATTGTATCTTGTAAAAAATCAACTTTAATTCTATCCAAGGAATGTTGACAAAAAAGAACATTTGGTATATACCTTGTTCGACATCGAAGCGACTCACTCCTTTATTGCTCCAAAAGTAGCAAAGAAAGCCAGATTGCCCATTATCATTGCCAGATCAAGTTTTAATGTGCGAACCCCTATGAGAAGTGTAATCACTACTAAAGAAATGGTGAAGAAGTGCCTACTTAGCATATAAGGCTATGATAGTATGACGGATCGCATCATTCTTGACTTAAGAAAATATGAAATGATTTTGGGCATGAATTAGATGATATATTGTGGAGCTACAGTTGATTGTAAAAAGAAGAAAGTGCATTTTAAGGATATGAAAGGATTCGAGGTAGAATTTTAAGGAGAATCAATGGTAGTGGAAACACATGAACTAAGCTCTTTTGAGTTAATTTTAGAGACAAGTTAGATAAACACCGCTAAAGTTGAGTCGGAACAGTAAAGAATAGAAGATATTCAAGTGGTAAATGAATTTCCTGATGTGTTTCCAGAAGAGCTACTAAGTTGCCACCAAAAAGGGAAATAGATTTCACCATTGATTTGGTATCAAGAACTAAGCTAATTTCTAAGGTTCCTTACAAGATGGCTCCAATAGAATTGAAGGAACTAAAGAAATAGCTTCAAGAGTTATTGGACTAAGGTTTCATTAGACCAAGTGTCTTACCTTGGGGAACACCTGTACTATTGTTAAAAAGAAGGATAATTCTCTTAGACTCTGTATTGACTACAAGGAATTGAACTGAGTCACCGTAAGGAACAAGTATCCTTTACCTCATATTAATGACTTATTTGATCAATTACAAGGCATAGGTGTATTCTCTCATATTGATATGAGATCGGGATATCACCAATTGAGGATCAAACTAGAGGATATGCCTAAGATAGCATTCAGAACAAGAAATGGACATTACGAGTTTTTAGTGATGCCATTCGAATTAACCAATGTACCTACAGTATTCATGGATTTGATGAACAGGGTGTTTAAAGCGTACATGGACAAGTGTGTAATTATGTTTATTGATGCTATCTTAGTATACTCATCGACTTTAGAACAACATCAACAACACCTATGGCTAGTATTACACACATTAAGGGAACACAAGCTATATGTCAAACCAGAGGATATGCCTAAGATAGCATTTAGATCAAGAAATGGACATTACGAGTTTTTAGCGATGCTATTCGAATTAACTAATGCACCTACAGTATTCATGGATTTAATGAACAGAATGTTCAGAACGTACTTGGATAAGTGTGTAATTGTATTTATCGATGATATCTTGGTATACTCATCAACTCTAGAACAACATCAACAACACCTATGGCTAGTGTTACACACATTAAGGGAACACAAGCTATATGCTAACTTACCCAAGTGTGACTTCTAGTTCAAGGAGACATCCTTTTTAGGGCATGTAGTTTTAAGAGAGGGGATAAAAGTAGACCCTGAGAAGATAAGAGCTATTATTGATTGGAAAAGGCTTGAAAACATCATTGAAGTGCAAAGTTTTCTTGGTTTGGCTGGATATTATCGAAAGTTTGTGAAAGACTTCTCAAAAATTGCTAAACCACTTATGCAGCAAACTCAAAAGAATGAGAAGTTTACATGGAATGAAGAAATAGAAGAGAGCTTCCAAGAGCTAAAGAAGAGATTGATTTCAGCATTGGTTTTAGTTTTTCCCAACAATGAAGAACCTTTCTCAGTGTACAGTGATGCTTTTAAGAATGGTCTAGGGTGTGCATTGATGCAAAAAGGGAAAGTAATCACTTATGCTTCGTAAAAATTGTGACTATACAAATAGAATTATCCCACCTATGAGCTAGAGTTAGCGGCTATAGTGTCTGCTCTAAAGCTATGGAAGCATTACTTGTATGATGTCAAGTATGAGATATACACAGATCATAAGAGCTTGAAACATCTGTTCAACCTCACCTAAAAGGAGTTGAACATGGGGCAGCGACGTTGGCTAGAATTGATAAAGGATTATGATCTCAACATCAATTACTACCTTAGGAGAGTAAATGCAATAGCCGATGCCTTAAGTTAGAAGAACAATGAAGAAGTTGCATCCCTTCTCACTGAGTATAAAGAATTGATCAAGGAATTTGAGAAGATGAACTTGGAATTTTCATGGCATGAGGTGAATGCTGTATTATATAACTTAGTGCTTGAGCCAACATTGCAAGAAAGAATAAGAGAAGCACAACAAGAGGACCCTGCCTTATAACATCTAAAAGAGCAAATGATCCTTAGAAGGTATACGAATTTCAGTCAAGATAAAGATGGAATGGTTTGAATGAAGGGATGTATATGTGTAATTGACGACTTTGAACTTAAGAAGGAGATTTTGAAGCAAGCTTACTATTCTAAATATATGATACATCTTCAAAGAACTAAAATGTACCAAGATCTCAAGAAAAATTTTTGATAGAGTGATGAAACAAGATGTTGCAAACTATGTCCTCAAATGCGACACATGTCAAAGAGTTAAGGTAGAACACTAGCGACCAGGAAGATTGTTGCAACCATTATCAATCCTTGAGTGGAAATGGGACCAAATCACGATGGACATTGTATGCAAGTTACCTAAGACAACAGCGAGTCATGATGCTATATGGGTAGTGGTAGATCGACTCATAAAGTTAACACACTTCTTACCCATTAATATGATCTATTCACTAGAAAAATTAGCTTAGATATATTTGAAGGAAATAGTATGTTTGCATGGAGTGCCAGCTGGAATAGTATCTAATAAAGATCCAAGGTTTGTGTCCAAATTTTGGGGAAGCTTGCAAAAAGTATTTGAAACGAACTTGAAATTCAATACGACATATCACCCCCAAGTAGACGGACAATTAGAGAGAATAATTCAAACACTGGAGGATATGCTTCAAGCTTGTATCATGGAATCCAAGGGAAATTTGGATTCTCACCTACCATTGGTTGAGTTTACATACAACAATAGCTATCATTCATGCATTCAGATGCTACCATATGAAGCTTTATATGGAAAAAAATGTTAATCTTCGTTATTTTGAGATGACATAGAGAAGGAAACTCTAGGACCAAACTTAGTTTGGGAGGCAACTGAAAAAGTAGCTATCATCCAAAAGTGAATGAAAAAAAGCCCAAGATAGACAAAAGAATTAAGCCGACTTAAAGAGAAGAGAATTGGAGTTCAACATAGGAGAATACGTATATCTAAAGGTAAGTCCGATTAAGAAAATACATTGGGGAAGAACTCAAGGAAAGCTAAGCTTCAAGTACATCGAACCATTTGAGATCATTAAAAGAGTAGGAAACCTTGTGTACTAGAATACATAATGTGTTCCATATGTCGGTATTGAAGAAACATATACCTGACCCAAACAATGTCATTGACCTAGAACTGATACAACTTAAGGAAAATCTAACATATGAAGAGCACCTAGTCCATATCATAGATAGCAAAGTTCAAAAGTTGAGAAATAAGGAGATTAGATATTTAAAATTACTCTAGAGGAACCATGAAAGAGAAGAAGCCACTTAGGAAGCTAAGGAAGATATGAGACGAAAGTACCCCCAGTTATTTGAAGATTCAGGTACATCACTAAGTTTTGAGGACAAAACTTATTTTAAGTGGGGGAGGATGTAAAACTTACTACTTAAGGGACCTGTAATTGAGAGTACTTCTTGACCATTCCCAAGGATCAACTAATTTAAGAACTAATGAACCTAATTTTTCAATTTAAAAGTTCGTTGACGATAAAACTCAAATGTGAGAATATCAGACCTTATGTCACCTAAAACCCTAAACCCTAAGATAATTAAGAATTTGTGACCTTAAGCGATAAATTAAAAATTTAACTTAAATAGTATTATTCAACTCTAGAAAATTTAAAATTTTTATGGGAAGTAAATCATAACTTACAAGTTAATTTAAGAACTAAACCTTAAAGGAATTACATATAAAACAATTCCCTTATCTTCACTTATAAACTATGTTACATATGGTTAAGTAAGCCAACCAATCACATTAAATAACTTATCAATTAAGAGTTGGAGCCAACTATCACCTAATAACTTATCAAAAGCTAGTGATAGGACTATTTCTTTATCCTACCATCACTTATACTACATGTGGATAAGTTATCACAACCTCTTATCAACCTTATTTTAAAAATGTGAAATGACAAAGACCATGCCCCTAAGGGGACATACAATGGCCGGTTGTAAGAAGAGCTCAGGGGAGACTATGCCTTATCATTCATCTATCAATCCATTTGTCTTTTACGTCTACTTTCATCCCATATTACTTACATCATCAAATCATTACAAAGTAAGGCTTATGTGACAAGTTAATGCATTGAGAAGGAACTTTGTAGATACATTTCCCACCCATTTGAACTGGCACACACTCTCTCTTCTTCTCTCATCTTTCATTTCCTTTTTTACACCCACACTCACGGTACAAAGTTATTTTTGTTGTCTTCCACTGTTCACTTCAAAAGCTATTTTAGGAAACCTTAGAATATCCCCAAAACCTATCTTAAATATCAAGACTTTGGTCACTAAAAGAGCTTGCAAAAAGGAAGGGCAAACAAGGAGCAAGAGTGGACTCTTAGTTGTACAACCACCTTTTTTTTTTTTTTTAACTTTAAGGATAGGTAAGTTTATTTCCTTGTTTTATACTCTAGTATGCTATATTAGGAAACTATATTTCTATGAAGATATTAGTATCAACATAAGGTGTTAAAATAATTAGACCACCTTAAGTAATAAGCTCATGAATCCCTTACATAAAGGATGGACTATGAGCATACTAAGTTGATATAATGTGAGATGCATGTCTAACATTTAGAATGCAAGATTTTAAGTTGAGAAAATCATAAAATGTGTACATGTATGAAAGGATAGCATGCTGGATGTAGAGTATATGTAGGTCATTTAAGTGTTATTTTCACTTATATTAAGTTAAACATGCTTAAATCTAACTTTAGGTAAAGGAGAAATCCAATACATGATGTTTTATGAAGAAATCAACTTTTTGAGATGTGAACTATGGTATAAGGTTTAAGATAAGTATGTGATCTATCATTTTTATGTAGTACATAAGTTAAACAATTATCTCATGGAAGAGAAGTTGAGTTGGAGTTAGAATATAAATAGTGTAGATTCTTGATCTAACATCTAAACTTAAGGAAATGATGAAACAAGTTGAGAAACCAAGTTGGAAGCCCTTGAACCAAACCATCTAGAACTAAAACCCTAAGAAAAATCACTTAAAAATATGATAAAACAAAGTAAACAAAGTAAAAAGATCAACTAAAGTAAGTATGATAAGTGTATAAAGCTTAAAACTCAAAACCGAACCTAAAACATTTAAAGTAAGCTTAAAACTCCAAGTTGGGCCTTCACCAAATTTCTGACCAGCACCTAAATCACTTAGGAAAAGTTTTTTTAAGTCCCATAAGAAGCCTATACAATACTCCTTAAGCCTAACAAAGTAACTAACCTTAGTTTAGATAAAAAAAACAAGCCCATTTAACCATGTAAGCCCACTTAAAAGTCTAAGAAAATGTTGATGGCATCAAGGCCATAAGATAGGGATGGAAATATAACCTTGAAGAGTGTTTTAAGCTTAGAATAAAGTCTTAAGCCCAAGTTTAAACCTAAAATTTTTCCTAAAATAACAAAAAGCCTAACAACCAAACAAGGCTTAAAAGAGTTTCAAAACATGAGGACTACTTCTGCTTTGACTAGTGGACAAAATTGCGGGCCTTATCTCAAAAATATAACTACACCATGTTAAAGTACACTAAAAAACAATCGACTGTAAGATCATAAAAATTATATTTAAAATAAGAAAGTCATATGTAATTGAAGTTTTAAGTAAAATTGGAGAAAAACACGAAACTAAGTTAAAAGTATAGCTTGAAGAGTTTTAGGTTAGCCTTTCAATTTTATCTTAAACTTTTAACATTATCATATTTGCAATGTTCAGGGGACCCAATCGTTGGAGCCAACCTACCTTTAGACTATTACAATTGATCCGCTATGGCTAAATGAGTGATTCTCGATGACTTCATGCTTGGTTTTTTTTGTAGAAATAAATGCACTTAAATTTATATAATGAACTCGAATGCTTATGGGATATGGAAAATACATGTGTATGATATTATGATCAAATGCCATGACTTGCTAATAAGATAATAATAAGGATTGTTGTGATGATAGTTATGCATAGTTGTATGAAATGAAATTGTTTTGATTACCATGGAAATTAAATTAATTGATTATCCGATTAAGGAATTCAATGGATCATGCATTTCTTATGATTACATCATAACTATACCAACTACCACCTCATGTGAAAGGTGGGAAAGGGCTCACAGGAGTGAAGACTCTTGCTGGGATTAGGCAAATGTGTGTCATTTATATTATTGAGTCTTTATCCCAAGCTATCGAGTTTACTAGGCGTTAGGGGATACTAATCGTGAACGAAAGGCTATATCTCGTGACTTCTGCTTAAGGTATATGTTGTGGACTATAGGAGCTATCATATCGCTAGACTTGGAATTTTGGCATAAATTTGATTTTTGAAAAGGAAAGTGTATTTTCGGTATAAAAAGTAAAGTTTTTATATTTTATAAATTTATTTGAGTTGATTTAAGCACGTTAGTGCAAGTGGAATAAAAACCTAAGTGCTAGGACCCAATTGATGATTTATGTCGGTTAATTATCTCTAACTCCGACTATAGGTAGTATAATTCTAAGTTGTATGCAATTCTTTGGTTGCTACATGTATTAGTTGGCATTCTGAGTGTTTATGCATTAATATATTGTGCATTAAATTATAGTGTTTGTATGGCATGACAAAGGGATTAACTTACTAAGCGTAAACTTATGCTCTAATCGATTTCTTTTGTTGCAAGACCACCTCTTTGCTCATTCGAGTTGAGAAATACCAGAGGTGAGTCTCATGCCGAGATGATTGTGTATTCAAGAAGCAAAGAGGGAATCTTATAATAGTAACTTATAATTATATTTATTTATTTAGTTAATTTCATAGATAGACTTTCTTAATGTAGACTTCTTTAAGACTTCAAATACATTATAATATTTTTGTTGTGGAATTTTATAAATCCACACTTTAACTTTATTGCTTTTATAATTAAATGTTAAATTTTAATCACCATGCCTAATATTACTTATCTATGAGCTTAATGGTAATATAGAATGGAAGAAGCCTTATGTGTTGTATAGAAGGCTTATGATCAATGAGGAGATTGATCGTAAATTTTTATGTGATACACGATAATCTACCATAACAATTATACTATTTAGGTCATGATAAAAATGACTTATAAAAATTAGGTAACCGATTAAGAAATCCTAACATATGAGTAAAAATGACTTATAAAACTAATGTCAAAACAACTTAATTCATATAAAATGAATTAATTACTAATAATTCAAGGCTCAAACATGGATTGAAACTCATCTATTGTATATGTATAGAGATAATTTAATATCACAAGAGCAACAATCTAAAGTTATGAACCATTATAATTCAAGTAAGTTAGAATCCATACTTCACAACATGTTAGAATACTGTGTCACAATACTTAGAGGCTTAAGAGTGTAATTAGTTATGTTTGTAACTCGGCTATATGTATGCATACTTTGTGTGTAAATGGTTTATTGACTTGTGGACTTAGAGTATTGGATTTTATGAATTTGTTTGGTTTGCTCTATCTTGATAATTGGATGATCATCCTAACTAAAACCAACTAAGGATCGACCTTTAATTAAACTGGACATGCATAATGACTCACTAGGAGAACAATTAGATGTGTTAGATTAAATACCAATCTCTTCAATGAGGATAGATGAAATAATTATTTCCCCACCAGTAGTCCAATTAAGTAATAGGAAAGGAGGTTACGGCAAGGTTAGGGACAATGTTTCGAAGGTAATCTCGGAAGGAGGATATTCTCTATTACATAAGTATGGGTTTAGTCCAATTTGAGTTGCGTTGAAAATCCTTAATTCGGGTTAAAGTGAACAAAATTTTTTTAACCTTACAATGGACTGAATAATATTGTATGATATTTAATTGGGTTGATTACATTACATTTCATTAATGGTTACAAACCTTACATGTGTTTGTTGTACATTTTTCTCTACATCCCGTTTACTTAAGTAATTGTGCTCACATCCCTATAGAGATACAATGCCATAACTACCCTTAAGTTAGTACACGATAGGTTAGGGGAGTGAGGACTTCTAAAGACTATTCGAACAAGGCATTTACTTTTATCTTATGTCTTTTGTGGAAACTAACTAGGTCATTATAGGCCACCCACTAGTTTCCAACTTTCTTGTACATAAACATTTGAACCTATGGCTTTTCTAAAACTTTTAAAGAAAAACTTTTGATGTAAATATACTTAAGTAGATATTATTGTGATATTATGGAACATACTATAAATCATTTTGAACAAACGTTTTGGAAAGCTATACTATAGGTTTAATTTATAGCAAGTGCTAGACTAAATGCTTTAAGTTAGTTAAATTGTATATATCTTGTATAGGGTACATATATGATAGCAATTATGAAGTCACCTATGATACCGTTATACTAATATACATGCATGCCACATACCAATTACACACCATGTCTCACATTTTTATGTGGTCAACACAATTATCTACAGACTAAAAACAATACCCAAGATATAAAGCCCCTATGCAAGTGGAGCTCAACGATCCTTTTATTTAGCATATATGATATTAGAACTTATATATGGAAAGTTGAATTCACATCACGTATGCTACTAAAACTTATACATGAAAAGTTGTATTCACACGTTAGTCTCACTTTCTTATATGTCTAGAATTTAACTTGATATAAATTTCTAATCTCTCATATTTTGGGGGAAAAAGAAAAATTGTCATATCTATGTTTTAACTTCCTAGTTAGGAGGGATGTTCGAACAAAAGCCATAAGAGGTTTGCAACACATTAATGGCACTTTTCATTGACTTTATATGGATAGAATAAAATAGTTATTTCTCTTTTACAAATCTATTATATTTAACTGGTGGATCATTATTCCATAGAATTATTATTATTGCAAAATGAAAAATTACAATTCTTTTAAAGGGCTCAATAAATATTTATTCTTTGGTTATTTCTATTTTTTTTTTCAAACTTACTTATGAGATTTCAAAATAACTATTACTTTTGCATCCTATTCTCAAAGAACTGTTTTATTCCATTTCACATACCAAAAACGTCACTTAACACGTATTTGTATGATTTCACACGAATTTTAAATTTTCACTTGTCTTCGTGGGTAAATTTAATATAATTTGATGCATTTTGTACTTCCAATTTTGCCACAAACATTGTGTGTTCAATTGATCGCTAGTTCATACAACGTATTGTTCTCTTACAAGGAACAACTCGAGTATATATGTAATCGTATGTATTTGTTCCAAGTGCATTTTATTTCTTGTTTTCCCTTCAAAAAAAATAAAATAAAATAAAATTGAAAAGGATTAGTATTAAAAAAGACCTGACAGCTGTGGGATTTGAACCCACGCCCTTTCGGACCAGAGCCTAAATCTGGCGCCTTAGACCACTCGGCCAAACTGTCGATTTATAACAGGCGGTCTATTATCTCTACATATCGTTGCATCTACATATAGCTCGAAGATGCTCGGTCGCTAAATGCACATATCTAACAAAGAAGTGGGCAAAAATTAATCTTAATTCTTGTTCATCAATCGGGGATATGGCATATTAGTTACACTATAACTGATTATAGAATATATATATATGGGGCCGAAAAGAATATGACGCGATTTTTCTATTTCATGAACTCTTCGGAAACATTTTGGTATTTGGAAATGATCCAACATATATATTTCAAATTTTCATTTAAAGGGAAATTAAATAGGAATTAGAAGATATATATTTTTTATGTAATTATGGCCTAGGTATTATACAGGCTTTGTAATGTTTCCTGTAACTCCTCCTAAAATGGTCAAGTATTATCAATTTTATGTATCAAATATAAATTATTTAAAGGAATATGGGAGTTCTGGTGCAGCATTGCAAAATTATCAAATTAGCTCCCTTTCTCTCGGAAGAAAATAAGTTACTTATAGAATAGTTATATATAGTCAACATTTAAATTTTAATGTATTTTATACGTTTTCATAGTTTAAAGTTCACATACAAATACATATATAAGTACACGCACACATACACATACATACATACATACATATATATATCTAGAAAATGAAAAACTTAATAGTTAGCCCTTTGTTATATAATTAATTTTGTATTTTTAAGCACCTACTTTACGATTCATAGTATATACTAATAGTAATATAAAAAGTGGTTATATAGCTTTATAAATATATAATAGAAATGTACACATCTCAAACCATCCCTCGCTCATTATAAAACTTTCAGCTTATTGACGCACTTGCAATATCCCATTTATATGAAGCACTGATATGCAAATATAAGTTCAAAAATATGTGTAAAGAACATAGACTATAGACAAGAAAATCACGACTGTCATCACTGAGGGAGAAAACCAAGTTTGAAATCCTCCATCGTCATCAGTGATTGGATCTGAGCTCCATTCTAAGGCATCTTTACTACGTGCCTCGTTCTCTAAAGCTACTACACTTTTATTTTTCCCTTGTTCAGCTAACTTAATGTGAGATACTATATGAGGAAAAACTTTCTCATAAGATTTTTCTCCCATCAATAAATCAGAATGTCCAAACCCCTCCGCAACCACTCTCTCGTGTCTAAAATTGGGTTGGTGCAACTTCATGTACTTGTTAGCCAAGAAAGAGGTCTCCGGAGTCACCAGTAGGCTTCTTGCGCCGGAAATGTAAACCGTCGAGACTGCCATTCTCTCGGGATGGATCAAGTATGAATTCCCTCCTTTGCTATCCACAATGTGCCCGGACGTGCAAATTTTTCTTAGATGAGGAAATGCTGCCATTGGGAGGCATGTTGTGTTTTGCTTGTTTAACCAATGGTGCAACGTGGGACTTATGTTTTCATGCCAAAATGAATTCCCGAAAATCCCAGAGAATAGCTCGCATTCGTTGCAGGTGCATCTCTCGTACCGTGGTATGAAATGGGCTATTGATTTCAATAGCTTTTGTCTTGTGCTTGTTTTGGAACCATCCAAAAGAGGTAAAATGTTGTCCTTCCCAAGTATTACCATTGAGATCTGCAAATTAGAATCGGGAGTAGGCTTTCACATCAATCTTAGACAAATACAATGCAACAATTGTTAATAAAATATTATTTCTTCATGCCTGCCGCTAACAACTATTCATTGTCCTGGCTCATTTAATAAAATAGAAAATAGAATGATGCAAGGTTGACTAAATGATTATGTTGACGCTATGTTTAACTACAAATTATATTCAAAAGTTGACAGGGAGTAGCATTTTAACGTTTTCAGGTAATTCTTACTATAATCTACTTCTTTCCTTTAATATAAACTCTTCCTTCTCGTTTCATTAAGCTTTATTATATATAGAAACAAATGTTACATATAGAATTTATGGTCAAATGCTATGGGCTTTGTCAAATAAATTCCAAACTAATATTCTGCACATATTATCAAGTAATCCCTTACTAAGACTTGTTCACTACAAAGGTTAAAACATAACTCCTGAAACACATAATTTGTCTACATTTTTAATAGCAATGACACATGTTTAGTGTATTTTCCAATTTAAATAATATTTGGTGATAAAATACGCATTCACATTTTATTTCTCTTTCCTATTATCTATATCTATTTATAATATCTGTAGAGGGCCAAAAATTATTATATTAGTTATTGAGATAAGCTTATTATCTGTTTAGGCTTAACTCTTTAAATCAAGTAATAAGACCTAAGGAGTCTAGTCCATTTTAGAATGATTTAGGAAGATTTAACTTGATGGCCTTAAAACAAGGATTATTAGATCTGTTCATCCACCTCCAACCATGCACTTATAAAAAAGACTATTAGTTTTGAACCCATTAATTAACTCATTCTAGATAATCATGAATCAAGCAAACTCCATCTCATCCATTACTCACCTAAATGATCCGATAGATGTCATCATACCTAAGAGCCTATAAATATTAAGTATTTCCTCATCATTTAGAATTTTTAGGAAGATCAGAGAAACGGTATTCTACTATGAAAACTCTACTCTTTAAGATCAAATAGAGTTTAGGCAAAAAACTAATCTCATTCGCTCAAACTATAAGGCAAACGCCTGAAGTTCCTAAGCCTGCCTTGTTTGTCACTTGTGTATCTGAGACACTGAGATTGTATATTCCTTCTCCCTACCTTATTCTTACCCAGTCATCCTCTCGAGTGACAATCTCGCTTCATTTTTTTGAAGTCACATATGACACGCTACTCACATACGTGATCTAATCGAACCCCTACTTTTACAATATTTAAGTCGTTGTGAGGCTTTTAATGTCTAAATCATCTAATTACCAATTAATCTTCCATGATGTAAGTTTTTTTATTTTTTTTGTTATTTTTTCTTCTCTTCTCTTCTTCTTCTTAGGTGATTACATTACTTATTACAACTTAGATGAAGGAATACTCGAATTTGATATAAAGATCGGTATTTAAATCATTAAGATATAACGATCTTTACTGTGATGTAGTTTAATTATTTCAGTTATCATAATATCCATATTCCAAAAAGTATTCAAGGTTATTTCACTTTATTTTATCATTCCTCATAACTCAAACGGTTTATATATGCATATCTTATTTCTTTGTTTCCAGTCCACTACCCCAATAACCAAGTGGTTTGCTTATATTATAACCAAATTTAACTCTCTCTCCCTCTTTTTCTCTAATAATCTATCATAACAACCCTTAACCTTATTCCTATCCAAACTGACAAAAACTACTTTCTGTACTCCAAACCTCATAAATAATAGCAACGAAAGCAAACACCTAAAGAGAACACTCAATTTTTGTGTTTCATTATCTTGATATCTCACTAACACCGTGTTTTGTATATACATATGTATCTATATATATGAGAAAAAAGATGGGTGTAATACGTGTTTATCAACTTTAAAACAAAATTACATAATTATAAATTATATAAAAAATTTACCAAAATACCGATATTATGTCATATTTTAAAAATTGAACATTACTATTTGAACTAGTATTATATTTTTAAGATATAACATAACTACGATACATAAAAGTTAATATTGCATTTTTAATATACGACATAACTATTTATATTAATATAAGCATCGCATTTTAAAGATATAACATTAATAAAAATAGTTATGTTGTATTTTAAAGATACGGTATAGACTTATTAATTTGGTAATTATTTTTATATAATTTGTATTTTAGTTTTTTTTTTAATTTTGATTGTAAACAAATAATTTTCTCAGAAAAAGATGCATTTGGCAAAATTTTCACCTCATAATTGTACCCCTATGTACCCATCAATTAGTAAATTTTAGTCTAGATCTTTAAAATAATGATACAAATTAAAGTAAAAAGTAAGAAGAAAGAAGAAGCTAACCGGGATCAGAGGAAGCAACATCTTGAGTTTGGATAAAGCATTAACCTTGAAGAACATGGAAGAGTTCGTGCAAGTTAGAGAGGCAATATGTTGTGAAGAGATATACCCTCCTGCAAGTGCTATGTGGATTGCTAAACCTCCAGCGCAGTGAGCTACCACATGTACCCTTGTGCTTGGGCCATGCAATTTAAGGATCTTGTGTACAACTAATACAATCAAATGTTAACAAGTCAAAGAAAATAGCAAAACAAAATTAATGATCACTCAAAGTGTAGTCAATCCAATTTCATCGAACGGTAGTTTCATTCTTTAGCTTTGTTTATCAAGCACACTCAATGTACAAATGTTAAATTTACAACTATTTGGCTTATTTTGGCACAGAAAAAAAAAAAAAAACCTTAAACTTTATAAATACGTTGGTTATAATATTAAACCTCTCTTGGTATCTAAAGAAAAAGTCATGATTATCACTCCCAAATTTCATGCCCAGCTAATTATTCTACGTAACACCCTTAATTGATATCTGTAATGTCCTAAAATAATTGTCATGTGAAGGTAGTGAAGGCTAGAAGTAGTGACTACTAAATTAAACTAACCAATAATTTTTGACTAAGCAGTCGATAAGAGGAACATCGAAAAAAAAAAAAAAAACAAAGAGAGTACGTGAAATAAATATTACGTATATAAGGTTATAAAAGTTTATGTTAATTTTGTATTGAAGGTGTATTTTATAAAATGCGCTTTCAATATATTTTATTATAACTGAAGACACCTTTCTCATTATGCATATCAACAAAAAATGTGCCATCAAAATTGTTCTATCACATAAATTCCCTCTCTCTTTCTCACTTCTCTCTTGAAAAAAACTACTCCCTCTCTAAATCACTCAAATCCCTTCTTTCCTCCTTTTTTTTTATTTTTATTTTTTTGCAAAAACTTCTCCAACAAACAAAGATAAGCATCCTAAACACTTAATCTATATAGATTTAATGAATTTCATGCATCGTTTATACTTTTTGTTGATAATTTCTCATGTGAAACCCTAGTTTTAGATATGTGTTTATTCTACTAATTTAGTTTTGATAATCTTATGGTAGTGAATTATTTGGGCCTTCGAGAAGTAAATTGAATGTCGAGTAATAAATACCATCACATGCTATAACTATGTCTCAAGAGGTCAAGAGGTGGTTTAGATTTGGAGTTCGAGGGTTTTAGTAGCATTGTTATTCGGACCTTTACTTTGTTTTATACTTGCAAGGAGTTCTTTGACTTATTTATTATATGTACATTTTATTACAATTGAAGGCGCCTTTTGAAAAGATGCCTTTAATGTAAAATCACTAACACTAAAGATGCTTTTTTGAAAATCGCCTTTAGTACTGGTAATATTACATTGAAGACACCTTTCTGAAAGACATCTTTAGTACAAAATTAACACAAAATGAAGGTGCTTTTTTAAAAAGTGCTTTCACCACCTCATACATATAACCTTTATTGCACAAACCTTTTTTTATTTTTTCAGAAACGCTCAAGTGCCTTCCTCTAGTTGATAGAAAAGGTGTCAGAGCAATTTATTAGATAAATGTGGCAGATAAGTGCTATGCAACACACTTTGAGACACCTCTTGAACCACTAGGGGATTATATCTAGAGTCATCCTTTCCAGGAAATATATGTTGTCTTTGCTATTTACTATTATTAGTTGCATCATTACAATGTCTCCATCTACATTTAATGCAATATGGAACTACAAATTTAAATCCAAGCGAGAATCTTTTTATGAATTAATAATGATATCAGATCTAATAATTTCAAAACACAATAAAATTTTCATATTAGACTTAAAAATATATTCCATTTCAAAAAGCATCCAGATAACCACCTTAAAGAGATCCTTTTATTTTAAAAAAAAAAATGGCTACCTTCTAACAGTTTTAATCAATGCACAATTAAGTTAGATACTAAACCTTCTTAGTGAATTGGGCTCAAGCCACTCAAGGAATAAGTATTGTTTAACCTTACCGGCAGGGATATCAAATCTAGCAATGTCTTCAATGGTGAAGTTGTTGGAAGGGTTTAAAGGGTGTGATCTTGGCTGTAACAACCATGGTTCATGCCCTTCTTTTAGTATGGTCCTGACTAAATCAGTACGTTCTGTTGGAAGCCAATAGCTTTCTTGGGAGCATCCATTAAGGAGAAGCACTGGACTTTTGTTACACTTCCATTGTCGACAACTGATGATACATCCATCTTCTGAATAACATAAGCATATAAATAAATTAGCAAAAATTGCAAATACAGTAAAGAACTACTGGTTAGATGCAGGTTGACTTTTGAAATCCTAGAGTGTGCCTTCATCTTCCCACAATTATTGAAAATATGCCATTGACTGTTGCTGATGCTTAAGAAACATTGCTAAGATGATTATAGAGTTTGGGGCCTCAGTGACTGTTTGTGAGCCTATAAATATATATATATATATATATATATATATTTTGAAAGTTAATACACGTGAAAGCGTGTTTTTGTAGCCTAGGAGGTCTATTCTCATCCAAACAATGGTTTTTAATGCATTAGTAATTTGCAATAAAATAAACTATAAGTACCTGTTTTCATCTCATGAAATATGCTTTCTGGATATGGATATTCAGAGGGTGCTTGTGACATGTTAACTTCTGGACTACTACGTGGAACTTGTGAAATATAAGTCCTAAAGATATTCTGCAAGAATTGACATACAAAATGTCCTCTTCCCTTGCCCTTCATGCTCATCAGACTTTTAAGTAGGTCCAGTGCAGAAATCTTCAGCTGCCCTTTTAACCCCATCGTTTTCTCAATAGACAAATCATTAGTGATGTCTCTAAGTATTACGTCTAAAGTCGTTGTCTCCTTCCAAGCATAAAAGCCAATCAGACACGGACTGAGTGTTTTCTTCCCCTCAAGTGCAAATCTGCCATAGAAAGAGAGAAGTTTCTTGTAAGATAAAGATAAGCACGCACATGCAAAGTATGAAGACTACTACGAAAATGTTTATTAGAATTTTATAAGCAAATATCGGAGAAAAAAAGGTCCCAGTTGTGGTAGTTTTACCTCGAACCAGATGATGACGCAAGGAGGAGCTCATACCGCATATATTGTGTATAAGGAGTGTTGCTATTGATACTGCATAAGTCTACATTACCATCTATTACATACAACTTATCCTTACTAATGGCTTTAAATTCAACAAATCCTCCAACTTTTCCTCTTAATTGGAAATGTGATCCTCCAATTTTCTTATCCATAACTTTTACATCTTCTTCATTTTCCCAAATCAACTTCATGTTGAGGTAAGCAGTACATGGCATTCCTCCAATATGCCCTCTCATGGTTGCTTCAAACATAACCATCAATGCTTGATCACTTTTCACACTCTTAACCTTTCCTAAATTTGACACATCGTTCTCAGCTTTGACATCATGTGTTGTACCTCCTCTATTCTTGTACTCAAGAACCTCGAGGACTAGACGTCTACTTACATGTTCGGCAATGGTTGTTATAGTGAGAGAAGGATTAATGCCGATAGCACATGGGATTAGAGAAGCATCGCACACATAAAGTCCAGGATGGACTGCTCCAGCAGTCTCGGGGTCAAAAACCTGGCCTTTAGGATTACAGACTCCTTCTGATGGATCAGATGATGAATTGCATCCCCCCAACAAGTGGACCGATGTACTTCGGTATCTAGACATGAAGAGGACTCCCCCTAGTTTTCTAGAAATCCTTTGAAAAGCCATGGTTTTCTCTGATAGTAAAGGATCAGTAGGAGGACTAAAGAAGAGCTTGTTATTGCAACTATCATATGTAATTTCCCCATCAGAATCATCGTATCCCATCGTGTTAAGAACCATTGCTTCAGTAACCTTTGAACCTTTCATTTGTTTGAGCTTGTCAATGATCCCATGCAAAAACCAATAACCGCTTGGCCAGCCATAAGTTGTGATGCCTTTGAAGATAATGCTTGGATATGCCACAGGAACAACTGCACTCTGTGACAACAGAGGCCCAAATATTCAAGCGGTCAAATAGTCAGGCAAAAAGTAGATAAAACATTGTTTTCTTTATTGATATAGAAGAAATGATTCGGTGGATAATACACGTTACATAATATATATATATAATATGTAAATATCAATAAAATATTTACACATATACTATGTGTACGTGTAAATCAGATTGTTAATAAATTTGAAAATTATTTCTACTATTAATATTTTCTTAGTCAACAGATAAAGTCATAGCAAATAGCCAAGAAGCTAAGAAATCCAAGTTTGCCACTGAGACTTTGAATAGTGGATTTAGAGCAACTAAAAATCTGTAAAAGGGGAATTTCATTTATCGCTGATGGATGTATATCAAAGAGCCCCAGAATAATGCCTCCCTCATCTATGTTTCTTTGCTTGAAGTTGCTAGCTTGCACTTGAGAAAAGAAAATCCACTTAATTTAGGAGCCATAAGGTATCTAAATATCTTTGAATCGATAGGACCAATTTGGCAAGACATGTACGCCCTATTTAATTTCTGGGTAATCAAGTGTGCAGTGCACCTATTTTTTTTTTTTTTCAAACATCAGTTTATAGTCGTGTTTTTGTCTAGTTGAATAGTGTCACTTACCACATTACATGTCCTTACTACAGCTAAAAATGAAGCAAAACTCAGGATGAGCCGAGGTCGTGAATCGAATGATTTTACCTGAATTGTGAAGCCTCTTGATGAGGTAAATGACGAAGATATGGACGGTCCAGGTCGCTCCTGAAATGTTGTTGTCGACAATTGTGTTTTGTCTAGACCGGTTGCTTTCAAAGGTGCCGGACTTCCAGCAAGATAAGCAACGTTATTGCCGTTGCAACTAATGGCACGTCCCAGGAATTCAGAAAGTTTGAGTCCTCTTAGCTTTGACTTGAAAAGAATCTCCGTAGTACCGAATACTCCAGCTGTTGCAAGACAAATCAAAATTTATGAACAATTCCACATCTATTGTAATTCTTATAAGATACCCTATTATTACGAATTTCACCTGATAGAACTACAAAATCAGCAAGGATGCAATCAATCTCATTGAGATATACTCGCCATCTCCTTTTGCTCTGACCGAATCTCTCTTCTGTACATCTTTGTTGGACCACGCATTCAACAGAACAATTTGTCTTAACAATACAACCTGCCTGCAATCATAAGGGATTTCCACTTCAAATTGATAATCCGTGATTCTACTCTAGGTACATGACAGTGAAGTAGAATTCGGAATATTTTTTAAGGTATAATTGGAAAAATACCCCAAATCTATTGAACTCCCAAAACAAGTCATTACTTTTCCAAAACAGACTTACCTCCTCAACCGTTGCTATAGATCCAAACACGATGGCTAAAGGACCTATACATAGCACCAAGTTTGGAACAGAAGCAACAATCGAAGAGGTAACTGTGTATTTTCAAAAGTTTAGTAGAGTTGAAGGTCTAGTAGTTTTAGGGATGCATCTGCTACTCAGACATATTTTTGTTTGCTATTGGAATGAAGATACCTGAATAGCTTTCTCTATATAATTCTTGTCAGTAGAACTTTTGGCATTGTAAGGACATCCAGAGAGACAATTCCCACAAGCCAAGCAAGTTCCCATTCGCGACGAGCTTTCAGCACCAAAATCCATACTTAGCCTCAACGAACTCTCGAAACTGTCTTCGATATCTCTTGTGATGGTTTGCTTCATTATCTTGGAATTGGGGAACTCGGCAGGAATGCTTTGTAAATTAAGCATTGCTTCAGCTGATGCTTCACAAAGATCCCAATCGCTTTCCCACTCCTTCGGCCATCTTTGTCCTTGCTTAGTACGAGTTGGGCAAGGAACCATTACTCCTGCATTCACGAGTGAACCGCCTCCGAGCCCGCATGCTACCGCAGCTAGTGAGTCACTTTGTTCATACACCTATTATTGTTTGTTGTTGCAACAGAAAGGGAGATCTTAAGGTGTGTTGATATTTTCCCGTAACGTTCAAGCATTTTCATGAGATATGACATATGAACTAATAATTTCCAAAAAAAGAAAAGAAAAGAAAACCTAAGGCTTAAACTTTTGTTTATAAGAGTTTCTTAACAGTTTTATTTTGAGATAATTACAGTCTACTTTCGAGTACAAATAAAGGATATATACGTTTTGTACTAAAACTATGTATAAATGTCATAACACGTAGTTCATAGAAAGAGCATTTATTTGCCCTTTAGTGGTGCATACAGGAATGAATGTTTGCCTAGAAATGCAAAAAGAAGATGTACTTACAATAGATTTAACAAAATCATGACGAGGAGTTAACAACACATTCAATATGCATCACAGGTATTATAAATAAAATTTAGGGTAAATTATATAATCTTTTAAAATTGCACTAACCTTCTTATTTTTTAAAACTGAGCACATAAACCTTGGAAATGATTTTGGGACTCATTTCTGTAGAGTGGTGGCTACTTACATGTATTATAATGCTGATATAGACAAAAATTTATAAAAGAAATAAATACCACGTAATGTTTTTGCGTTGATGTCGAGGATTTAACCCATTTTAAAAATATAATTTGGATTTTCACTTAAAAAACCAACCCATCTTCAATTGTATTAAAAAAAAAAAAAACAAAAAGAAAAGACTTGCAACATAGCAAATCACCTAAAAAGAACCTACATGCACGATGAAAATGAAACTATAATCTAATTGATTACAGGCTAATTGCTTATTGGACTCTCACGATAAAATCAATAATGATGTTGGTTCATGATCAATATTTCTTTGTTTTCTTTATTTCATTTTCTTAAAAAAAAAAAAAAATCAAAATTCATTTTGTATGCTTAGTATTATAATTCATTGCAGGTATAGTCAACGTCCTTGGATGTGGGAGTGGTGCCGTATGGGAGCACAGTGACAGAGATATTGAACCCTTATGGAAGAGCAATGAGCTGAGGAGGGACGACAGTGGCACTATCAACGGTGGATGGAGAAGCTAAGATTATGAGGTAGAAGGGGAAGAGCAAGAAAACGAAGTTCGAGAAGACGATGAGGTACGCATCACGGAAAGCATATGCAGAGACAAGGCATCGAATCAAAGGAAGATTCGCGAAGCGATCTGATGTCGAAGCTGAAGCCGATCGGATCTTTGGATTCGGCGTTGTTCCTTCGTTCTAGCATTTTCGTTTTTCTTTTTTTCTTTTTTTTTTTTTTTCCTGTTTCATAGATCGGACGATTAAGGTTTAGGTGTTCCAGGTATTATGGCTCTTTGAATGACATTTTGGAGAGCATAGAAAGAATTTCATGGTCTGCCGTTTGCGTCACCTGTTATGTTGTTGTAAGTCGTCGGTCTCCTTTTTTTTCTTTTTTTTTTTTCTTAAATTGAAGATGGATCGGTTTTTTAAGTCAACATCCAGATTTTTTTTTTTTTAAAAAAAAGGGTTAAATCCTCCTCATCAATATAACAAAATGATGTGGTATTTATTTATTTTTATAAATATTTATCTATGTCAGTATTATGATATATGTAAGTAACCATTATAGTAAAAAATGGTCCCGTAATAATTGTAGAGGGTTTGAGTGTTGAGTTTTAAAAAATAAAAAGATTGATGGAATTATGAAAAATTTCAGGAGATGTGTGTGTAATTTATGCAAAAATTTATCCTAAATTTGAACCACTTTGGAATACTATATTTGCTTTACTCTTTTTTTTTTTTTAATCGTTCCATTTTCTTTAATCATTACCCGAAATATTATTGAGATTATGACTATATTTGGTTCCAAATATTACTCAATATTAACATACGAAAAGAAACTCATTTTAAAATATCGAAAGATTATTACAAAATTATCTTAAATGTCGGAAGCCACTCTTTATTAATTTAAAATTTAGATAAATTTAGGATCATCTTTCACTTTCTTCTTTTTTCTTTTTCTTTTTAAAAGATATAGTTGTATTTTATGTCCTTTTATCATCTTGAGTATTCTTAATGCTCTATTTAGCATTCGTGAACAAACATAGCCTAAGTGCAATGAAATAAGCCTATAATCTGGCTACAGTGGCTCGACACGACGTGTGGTGTGGCTAGCTACGGTACGATTGTTGCATGGTTCAATATTAGCAATAAATGTTAATATACAGGTACGAAAGTTTGTGGTCTCATGCTTGCAGAGCTAGCCTTTTGTTCAGAAGCTATCGCAAAAGCAATTTCATACATTACAATGACTTTATCGTTCTCTCCATCATTCTCGTGAAATGCATAATCAGTCCATGGAAAATAGTAGTTTTCCTAAGTAACTTAGTGAACAAGGTTATGTATTTCTACTTTGTGGACTTAGTTGTATACAGATTTACGTGTATCTTTTATCGATTTTTTTTAGATGAGGGGAATGAAATATATATATATATATATATATATAGTTAGAGAAATGCGATGATACTAACATATTATATATTTTATTGAGTCACAAATAAATAATAATAAAATTTTAATATGTAAAATAATGAATTTATTATTATTAATATGTGTTTAAATACTATTCATATCATGTGTTTTGATAAAAAGTAGATAAATATCTATAAATTTATAATATGTAAAAATATAAACCCATTACCATTATTATGTATTTAAATGCCACTAGTATTTGTCCACCATTCATGAAAACACAGCCGGTTAGTATCGACGTTTTTGTTTTATTTTTTCCATACAATCATATATGTCCAATTCCTAAAGTCTTATTTATAGAAAGTGAGTGTATCTTTTACATGCCACCTTTCTTGCCTTGTATCACGTACAAGCGACTTCATATGAAGTTACCACACAGATTTTATTACAAATATGCAAATATCAGTAACTTGAACGTGTACTAAAATTTACATGTTATATTAGAATTTGTATGTTTATGCATATAATTGTAATGGAAATTTTTTTTTTTTTTTTTTTTTTTTGTATATTGTACCAAAATATATGCTAAAATACATACTGAAAGAATAATTAGTGACCTGAAACAAGGCATCTTTTGGGCCAAAAGACAGACCACCCAGCTTCCTAGTCTGCATCCTAAACGTTGATAGTATCCCATAAGTGTTGGTAGGGAAATCCTGAGCCTCCCACCTCTTGCCTTTCTCTAACAAGCACACTTTTGCTCCTGCACTTGCTATCCGACAAGCCGCAACAGAACCTCCATATCCGGATCCTACAACCACAACATCATAACCATAACCATCTTCTTCATTTTCTGGTCCGTCTTCAATACTTCTCTTTAATTTTCCACTATCTGATGACTCCATTTCTTCGGTCAATTAGAACTCGTAGCGCTGTCCGCCATTAAATAGATGGATAATGACAAGAATATTTGACTTTGGTGTCCAGATGATTTCGTCAACAGCATGGATATTAATGTCAGCACGCAATGAAAAAACTTTTAAAATGAATCTGCCCGAGTAATTCTGAAAGAATCCTATATTCTCCAATATTGAATACTATTTCATGAGAAAACAAGCATATATAGAGTAGAAATCCCATTTTGCTGTCCTTGTTTTGTTTTAATTCATGCAATTGGTAAATTACTTGTCAAAAATCGCCCTCTATCCCCTTTGACCCTCACTCTCTTAGGAATTAGTTTTAATATAATGAATAAAGATGAGAAGTTAAGCTTAAATATATATAATGATTACCTACAATATTTTTTTATTCATGTTATATACTATAGACCCCCACCCACTTTTTTTCTTTTCTTTTTTTTCTTTTCCCCTCTCTTTACTAAAACATTTATTAGTTGGAAAATATAATATTTTCATTTATTATTCACATATTATATTTTTTAATATTTTTTTTATCATATGGATACAAAGTACCTCAAAATATATATCTTTTATATCTTAAAATATGAGTTTTAAGATAAATACAAGATAAAAAAGATCCTACACTCTTATTTCATCCTATGAAAGCAAGTTTTAGAAATTTATCCTAAAACCTATACTTGGACCTTTAGAATAGCTGATTTGGAGCTATAAACTAGTCTTGAACCAATCTGTATAGAGCAGGTCTAAATTAGCCTAAGACCCACAAATTCATGCGGGTCTATAGGTCTAGGCAGTTCAAGCCTATCAACTCATCTAAAACGATTTTTGTTTTTTCTTTGTCTTTTTAATTTGCAATTTATGTGTACATATTAGCATATATATATAATATGTATTTTATATTGTGTACGTCTATTACATATATATATATATATATTATAATTAACATGGCATACAAATACAATATAAGTACATAATAGGACATATATATATATATATGATAAAGAAAACTTGTTGAACTTGGTTCATAGGCTTAATAATTGGCCTATGAACCACGGATCTCTTGCACCGATTGGAACTAATCTTAGATGGGTTGATTATGGTTTAAGATTTTCTTAAACTACAGTAAATTAGTTTTCGATTGATTTAAGTCTATTTTATATTTACTTATATTATGTTAAATATTTATTAGGAACTTACTCGATTGTACAAATGGATACCGAATGTAATAGGATTTTTAGTTCACTACGTATTTATGAGATCTCCATTAGAAGAAACGAGAATTGAAGAAAAGAAGGAAAAGCACAAAAGTTGCATGTAAAAAGAAAACAGAAGAACGGGTCAAGTGCAGAGTAAGACCATACCACTCAAAACATTGACAAAGATGGGACAAAGTCAACATATAGTTTCCAAAACGTGGCAGTACTGTCTATCAATTGAATTATTAAAAGAGAACTACTGGTTAGTTGGAGGAAAAAAAAGTAAACACCTAACATGTCTTAATGGTATTAATATATTTATATGAATTGATTAGTGGTGTATAAATAAAATTTTAATATATAAAATTATAATTAGTATTTTTATAAAAAAATAAATTTTTTTATTATTATATATCAAAATTTTATTAATATTTGTATTCTACTTATCTACTTAACGATCCACTTAATGTATAAATACCATTGAATCTTTTTTCCTAATAAATATGCCGAAAGAATGTCAACTGAAACAAAAAAGAGATATATTACAAATACAATCTTTATATTTGTTACACGAAGGATAATACTAAAAGCACCTTTTTTTTTATTTTCTTTAAAAAGTAAAATAATAATTGATTAATTCTTCTTTTTTTTTTTTTTTTTTTAGGGTTCGAGATTCCAACGATCAATTTTAAAGTTAAAAGATAAGTAACACGGAGAAGAGGTATGTTTGCTATGTACCCAAAATTGTATGTATGTATACATATGTAATTGGAATTTCTATTAAAAGCTTCCTTGAGACATAACATTTCTATTAAATTTTGATTTTTGGTAGCAGATTAGATTATATATATGTATATATATTTAAATCATCTTCATCTCCATTCTCTCAAATTCTGCCAATTTCTCCCCTTTAAATGCTATTACATGTAAATCGTAATTAGTGCTTTAGATTATTAAAAAAAGAAAAAGAAAAATACCTTATCAATATCACAAGATACTTAAAAGAACCTAAATAATTCTAACTATTGATGTGCAACTGATGGCTTGTACATGGAGAATCATACTTGGGTCCCTTTCGGTTATTGATGCATTCAATATGATGTACTTTTTCCCTTTTGCTTTTCATCATGATTCATAGGGAAATAAAACACTTAGGCTTAAATTTCCATTGGTTATTGTATAAGTTTCACCTTTTCTAGGGATATTTGTCTGATCATAATGGCAATAATTAATGAAACTTCATGGTTCAAACTATTTACTAAAAAAATATAAAACTGAACCGCATCCATTTTTACAGTTCCCTTATTATCGTGTGTAACACCAAATACGACGATTTGATCAACAAATGCGGTGGAGGATGCATCCACCTTGATGATGCAAAATAGACACTTCAAAATTCGAGATAAAATTTCTTCTTATAAAAAGTTAAGACTATGTATAATGCAAGGTCCTTAGTTCAATTCCTAGGGTGAAACACTTCTTTTAGAGGGCCTTTTACCTTGTGGCTAGGTTCTTAACTTTTTTACGATTCTTGTCGAAGGACCCTAAAATGCTATCACTTTTCTTCCTTTTGTTTTTTTTTTTTTTCCCTCCCTTTTGTGTCACTTTTGTTTAGTTTTTGTGTTATGAGTTCCATATCTTAAAAAAAAAAAAAATGCATTATGAGTTATATAAATAATATAAATGAATCATAGCATCCTTCTAAGAATTTGATGAATAATAAAATGGATAGATGTTAAATGGTAAAAGTTCTTAAAATATTGACCTAAGACCCTAATCCTGGTCTAAAAGAGAGAGTTTATCATTATTGTTTTTTATGTAATAGAACGTCATTTTTGGTTTAAGTTGACTTATAAAGTGGGGACGCCGTAAGAGCGAATGTATTTGGACATTTTCTCATCCTTACACGACAAGAATGAATTAAATTCCAAAGTCAACAATGATGAACAGGTGAACTTCTTTAATTATTCAACAATCAAACATCATGAAAAATCCGTCAAAAATTCTTTTACCAAATACAATGGTATATGTATAGTAATACGATTCCTACTTTGTCTTTTTTCGATTTTTTTCTTTTCTCGTTTTTATCCTTCTAAAGTTAGGGGGAAAAAAATTAAAGGAATTTATCATTTTAAGTTAATAAACCTTATACTAGACAAGGGTAACAAGCCAATTTTAAACTGAAAACCAACCTAGAACTAAGGATAAGCGCGATTCGGTTTAGTATAGTTCGCCTCCTCTTACTAAACCAAACCTAATTTAACGATTTGATTTTTTTTTTTTAAATCAAATCTAACAGTAAGATTCGGTTCATAAATTTTTCGACCCTAATTAAAATCAATTCAGTTCGATCTAGTCTATAATTCAAACCATTTGTGTCAAATTTTAATTAAATATTTTTATCTCCAATAAATATGAAATCTTAAATAAAATTTACTCAATTTAATTTTAATAATTGATAGAAAATTATGATAAAGAATAACAAAATAAGAAAAATTTATAAAGATTGAAAGAAAAAAAAATATATAAAAAGTACAAAATAATTGCATAATTTTTTTTATTTAACTAAATGGTTCAGTTCAACCCACTTTCTGAACCGAACTGTAAACCGTTTATACACAACTGAAATGAATCGTAAACCAAATAGTTTTAATAAAAAACAATTTTTTGTTGCGAAAAACTGGAAGTTACGCTTCAAAACCTCCTTCCCTCTTTCACAAGTCCTACATAGAATGTTATATGAAAAAAGCCTTGTATATATATAGGTTTTCCTAAGTAGTTATGTAATGAATTGTGTTTATGAGCATGGTATCTCTACTAGAGTCTTTGGTTGGTTGGAATAAAAATATTTTTTCCCTAAAAAAAAATGGTGCCACATTGTGACTGTGACAATTGGAGTTACTACCATGTGTCGATCAATACCATATCAACAAATGGAAACTAATAGGAAGAAAAAAAAAAGTACCACATGTCAGTTTGGATGATGACTACGTGCCAAGTCATACCACATCAGTAAACAAAAGCTATTAGAATTTGGTTAGATAGTATAAATGATTACAAAAACTTTAATTAGGTAATAAATTGATCTTTTCAAAATCCGAGTATTAATTTGCACATTTTGGTAAAATTCAATTACCAAATGCAACATTAACCCTTATGGAAAATCCCAATAGGAATAACAAGGTTATTGTTGTCTTAAGCATGGTCAAGCACTTTGCATGGGAGGGATGTACTGTTGGAAGGGGCTCCTTAGCAGATAGGTGATAGACAATTGGTTAAAGTATGGGAAGAAAATTGGATTCTTAACAACCCTAATTTTAAGCTTCAAAAAAAGGTTGTGCCACATGGTGCTGAAAGAAAGGAGAGTTCTTTAATTAATAAAGACTAGAGATATTGGGATTAAGGCTAATGGAACCATTTTTATCATATTATGACAAATTAGGTACTTGTTATATCAAATTTTCTTAATGCTTTTTAGCATCTATGTCTAGATTGATTGTACATAATGCCTCTTCATTAGAAGTCTTGCTTTGATGAAACTGGAAGGAGGTGTAAAATATGGATATTCTATTGAAAATAAGGCACTTTATTTGGCACATTCTATCAAAATCTCTTCTTATCATTTCTAATTTTCATCATCAGCATATGACTCCTAGCCCAAGCTATGTTTTTATGTAGAGAAGAGGAGACCAAAGAGTGTGCCATTCTGCTATGTTCGTGGATAGAAATGGTTTAGTTTGGGGCTATGGACATTAAAAATGAGAAGGAAAAGATCATATCTTTTTGGAGCTAGAAAGACATAGAAAGAAGGAAGAGAAAAGTAGGACAACGATAGTGTGTTCGAGAGTTTAACTTGAAAGGTACATAAGGATCTATGATTTTAAAGAATTGTTCCTTATAGAATGCATAATATCAAAAGAGCTTAAATGGAGTAAGAGAGGATAAAGGTGCCATTGATGAAGGAAAGGGTTATTTTGACAGAATAGAGGCCTAAAATGAAAAGTCTAGCACCAAGATAGCTGCTAAAAATTAATGTAGACAGTACGTGGTCAAGAGATGACAAGTCAAGTGGATTAGGGATTATGCCAAGTGGTCTTGATAGTAAAGTAATAGTAGGCTTTGCATGGCCGATTGTTAGGCCTAATGCAAAATTTGCTAAGTGCTTGGCTATTAAATAAGGTCTTAAGCTAGTTAGGAAGAATGACTAGATGGATTTTATGGTAGAATTTGATGTTGTGAATGTTGTAAACTTTACTAATAAGGATGAGTCTTCTATCACTTGGAGTTCTAAGCCAATTGTTGAGGAAATAAAGTAGGACTTCAAGTCCTTTAGGAATGTTTCCTTAGCTTTTGTGTCTAAAAGTGCAAATCATGTCAAAGATTGGTTAGCCTCTCACGTAAGGAGGGCTAAAGGGGAATGTACCCTTTAGATTGGTACTTAAACACCCCATCTGCCTTCTTGAGGCTTCTATTAGGAGATTATGAGATGTGTTGTTGCTCCTGTAAAGCTAATCATTGTATGCTTTTAGACATATCTTAAGAATGGAAAATTTTCTTTGGCCATAAAAGGAAAAAAAAAAAAAAGAATAACAGGGTCATTCATAAATGTAAAGATTCATTAGGATGGAAGTTTGATCTACTTTGCTTGTAATAGCAAGTATTTCCTAAGAAATTTTATAATAGCAAGTTTAGTTCCTATTCAAGAATTTACAAGCCGTGTAACATTGAGACACATGTGTCGGTGGCTCTTGCTAAATATAATGTTTCGAGAGAAAGTTCTTTTTTTCCCTCCTTTCCCCTTAATGATCTTCATGCATAATTAAATATTGATAGCCTAGAAATATCAATTAAAAATGAAGAACACATAATTGAATTAAGAAACTAGAGATTTTACTAAAATTCAACAATCAATTTAATAGTCACATGAGAATCCTAGGTTCCACAAGCCTAGATACAAGAATTTAAGCTCTACTCATGATAAAGAAAGTAAATTGCAGCAAAACTAATGAAAACCCCCTTTTGATTATATTGGATCCTCCCAATCTTGAAGTTCAATTATGCTTCCCATAGTCCCTCTTAAAGTCTTTTTCTTTTCTTTTTTTCAGGGATTTCAAAAAGTTTCCCTTTAAAACCCTAAAATCCCCTTTTATATTGAAGAAGAAAACCACAGTTGGTGGTGGTTGACTTGACCTGGGACATAATCGTATCCCAAAGGTCTTGTAACTTTTTATACGAAGTTGGGCTTCTCTTCTCTTGGGTGGATACGATCTAGGACATAGTTGTATCCTACTAATTGTGTCAAAATTTGTCCCAACCTTCTTTTCCTCATGAATTAGGTCTCTTAGTTGGATATGATCTTGTTAGCCGATCATTATCCTACTTCAAAATTCCTTAACTTCTTCATTTGAGTTCCAAATTAAGTAAAACTTGATTCCTTTTCTTCATTTTCACTCCAAGAATGCACTAAAATCTTGAAATCAAAATTTTACTAAATTAAATACTAATTTCTTTAAAAATAAACCAAAATTATAAGGGAAATGTTATAAATCACTATGATAAATGTATCTAGATTAAGACTCATTAAGCTTCCCCACACTTAAGTATTTTCTTGTCCACAAGCAAATAAATCAAATAAAGAAATTGGGACAAGAAATACTTAGTCAAACTTATCACTACTTAGGAAATTAATTGATCATTACACTTGAACTTGAAATAATTAGAAAATAATTGCCAATTAACTTTCAATTATAAAATTAATCAATTCTGCACTTAACAATTTCATATTTTTATTCAACCATATTCAAATGTTCTAAAAACACTTAATTCTAGAGTTCACCAATTAATCTATGCAAGTCAAAGTTTATCTTAAATAATTTAACCAATGATTCTTAAACTCTAAATCAAATTTAACATCTCGCTAATTGAAAAGAGTCATAAAATTTTATCCACTTAGATATAATGTATACAACTCTCTCTTTAATCTCACTAAGCACTATAACCTAGAATAAGCACATTTTGCATCTACTTATCCTCTAATCATCCCCCTAGTGTATATTTTGGTTAGAAGGCTTTTCAATTCACTTAATTTACTTTGTTTAAGCATAATTACCTTTTTTAAGGACAATTGCATTGTTAGTGAGAAAAAACTTTGCTCCTTTGATAGATTATGACCAATTCATATCAACTTAGCTCTCATATTGGCAGTAGGAAAAAACCTTACTTTTCTGATAGAGGAAGGTCAATTCTTACCAATTTATCCTTTACATTTACGTTGCTAGTGACAACAAGAAAGAACCCCACTCTTCTAACAAACCAAAGCCGATCCTCACCTATTTTGCCAATTTGTATATTCATTTACTCATTCGTTTATTATTATTTTTTTCACCTCCAATTACTTCAATTTTTCAGGGAATTCTCAATAAACAAATTTCATTTGTTTGTTTACTAAAAATTATAAGGTTCTAAAAACTTTTAAAAGAAAAATATAAATTAAAGTAAATTTGAAAATAGTCATGATTAGCTCTCCACTAGTGAAATTATGCTAATCTCAAGTCTTGGAATCTTAGGCTAAATAACCTCGTAATTTTACTCCACAAAGATTTCATTAATTAACTCTAGCAAAGTGTAATAAGATCAATAATGGTTAAGATATTAATTAGATATTCAATTCAGCCCAATTAACCATTCAAATTTTGAAAATTGTTAATTACCCATTGTAAGTTAACTAATATATCAATTAGGTCAAATGTCAAAAATTGTTTCCTAAGTAGTAACAAATTATATATATGTGTATATATATATATCTTCCCTACACTTAATAACGTACATTTTCCTAATGTACAACCAATGAAGCTCAATAAAAATATGGGACAAATAAAAACACCGTAGGGAAAAAGGGAATAAAAGGGAAAAACATAAATTTGAAAAGAACTAACACTTCCTTATCATTCAAGTAGCATCTAGAAAAGTTTGAATCTCGGGGTCCATCATCAGTACATGTCCTTTCTAGGCAAAGCCTTTGCTAACTAACTAATTACTAAGAAAAATGAAAGAAAGTGAAAAAATAAATAAATAAAAAGAAGAGAAAATAAAAGTCTAAGCTAATGTAGCAAGGCATAAGAGATGGATTAGCATTAGTATAACTAATTGATTCAAGAAAATACAACCATGCGAATGCACAACTAGCTACAATAATTAGCTCTTAATAATGCACAGAACATCAAAATTAACATGACATCCATTTCAAAACCGCATCAATATCCCTAAATTGGACACAAATAACTAAAATCCCAAGTAACAAGATCACATGATTCAAGTGTAGATCGGTGAAAAATCAAAGGTGAAAAATGTACTTTCAAGAAAGTAGATATCATGAACTTTCAACCAGAAGCTCCATAAGTGCACTTAAAAGCATCAATATGAACAAATCTACAAAAAGTAAACATGAGCACTACTTTCAAATGACACAGGCATGTCACGTAACTCTCAACAACAAATCAATGAACTAATTGACTAAAACTTTGTTAAAACAAGAATGCATTCATGTGTTTACCACTCGAGATCAAGAACCCTAACTTACATTGTCCATGAAGAGGGTATGAAGAAAATTATCACCATAACCTCTAAGAGGAAAAGGGAAAGGGGGGAGATATATACTTGAAGATTCCTTGTGAATCCAAACACAAAATGAGTCTTTATATGTATAGATTGTGTAAAGAGAAGAAGAAAAATTAGAAAAAGAGAGAAGAGTGAGTTTGGAAAAGAAAGAAAGTAGGTTAGCCCCTCTTGTGTTGTGTGCATAAACACGGGTAGAGGTAAGGACATGATCATGTCCTTTTGCTCATGTAATTTTTTTTTTTTTAGGGGGTAAGGATTAAGTAGTGCTAGTTCGGTTTGGTATCTTGTACATCTAGGTGAACATAGGTAGGGACATGATCATGTCCTTAAGCCCATGTAACTTTCTATTCTTTGGGGCATCTTTTTGTAATTGGATGTACACAAGCAAGGAAATGATTGTCTTCAGCTCCGTGTAACTTATTGTGAGTTCAGCCTTTTTTTTTTTTTTTACCTAGTTGTATACAATTGATGACATAGTTGTGTCACCAAGCCATGTAACTTCCTTTTTTTTTTTTTTTAATCTACCTATAACTAAAACACTATTAGAGAAAAAATTAAAATTCAATAAAAATTAAAATGCAATCAAAGGAAAGTATGACCAAATAAAATAAAATAAAATAAAAAAGGTTAGCCATGGGTTACCTCCTAAGAAGTGCTATAGTTAACGTCGATAACTTGACATGATACATCTTCTTGCTTATGATTCTTCATAGGGGTAAAGATAAATCTTCTCCCTTACCTTGCTTTTGAACTCTCCACATAAGTATAGATTTTCCCTTTAGCCATTGGCCTTACAAACTCTCTTTTCTGTGTATGTGACTTTTATCGGTTCTCTTCTTATCACGTCACTTATCAAATTTATGTAGCTTGAATTTCTTCTTTTTGTCCACTTTTCTCTTAGATACGATTATCATCGGTAGCTTCAAACTCTTTGCTATAAAGACATGTTCTAAATGATCTCTTGATTGTTTCAGTTCCAATACTAATGGCTTCTCTTTAAAGGATCTTAACCTAGAATCCTTCGGTCTATAAAGTGGTTTAGACCCTTCTTCTTCACAATGGGTTCATTAACTTCCAACTAAGCTACAACTTTAAAATGATTGGGGGTTTTCACCATCTCTTCATCTTCCTTTTTCAAGCAAGGGTCTAGGGGATCTTGATGCAAACTTTGACCAAGAACAAATAAAGCCGGTCGCTGAATGGGTCTAAGCTTACAAAAAGCTCGAAAGAACTAATGTAAGAAAGTACAAAAGGAACGAATGACAAATGAAAGGTAAGCAAAACCCACTAACAGCTCTAGAGGATATGATATATCAGTGGAACTTCTAAAGACTCAGGGCATAATTTGATATGACGCACGAATTGATCCGGTAAGATTACTCGTCACCTAGCCTTGCTCAAGGGTTATGATGCTGAGAGTAAACAGAGTATTTACGTAATGAAGAAAATACTCAAAGTGTATTCAAATTAATTTGTCTTTACAACTACAACTACAACTACAAGAGTATTTATACCCATAAGTTAGGGCAACTTGCTTAAAAAGGAAAGGAAAAGACAAAAGGGCATTTTCTAAGGAAGTAATATACAAGATACAAAAGGGGTAAAAATGGATATATAAAAAAAAAAACAATTATTGGTGCAATAGATTCCACACATGATACTGTATACGTAGCAGTGCTACATTGGCGAGGTTGTTAGAAGATGTAGACAAAAAGTACAAATAACTGGCTTGTTTGAGTAAGGATGGCTTCATCAGTCCAGACTCTATCTTTCTCAACTTCTTGGTAAGAAAGATGCCGAGTAATTGGTCGACTTGGGCGCGAGTGAGTAATCATCAATTCGATGTATTATAGAAAGATGAGCAGTCATATGGCTCGGCATGAAAGGTGACTTGACAAGGAAGTACTCGGCCTCAGCGAGGGTTAGTTGGAATAGAAGGATTCGTTATGCCAATTCCTCTAGTCCTCAAGCTTGATTGTGGGTCAAAGGTCCGGTAACCTAATTCCTATCATTCCCTTTGGGTTATTTTGGATTTAAGATCAAATCTAAATGGTCTTCGCTCAATTCTTCGTCAGGGTGATATAAACTAAGGTCGATAATATCGAAGGCATCAAAAACCCCATAGCCCTTGGGCAATTCCAATCTGTAGGCATTATCATTGATTTTTTAGAGGATTTTGAAAGGTCCTTCCGCTCTTGCAGATAATTTGTTCCTCCTCTTGTTCGAGAACTATTCCTAGCTAAGGTGCAGCCATACCAAGTCTCCCTATTGAAATTGTTTAACCATTGTACCCTTAGCCTTTTCTCACATTCTTTTAGCAATTTGATCGATGTGCCAAGTGACCTTATTGTATAAGTACTAAAGGGATTGTGCTTTGACCGAAGCATCAAGATCCTCTTATGCAGGTACTAGTATAGGGGTGTGGTTGAGGGGTAACTCGAGATTGAATCCATAAACAACTTTGAAAGGAGTCTACTTAGTGGTGTCATGTACTATTCGATTGTAAGCAAACTCGATCATTGGCAAGCAGACATCCTAATCAACCAAGTTCTTGCCTATTGCAGCTCGGAGCAATAATCCCAAAGTACAATTAACTACTTTTGTTTGACCATCAGTTTGGGGATGATAAGAGGTACTGAAGAGTAATTTGGTCCCTAATTGACGCTACAAGGTTCTCCAGAAGTGATTCAAGAACTTTAGGTATCTATCAGAGACTATACTTCTCGACATACCATGTATCTACATAATCTCCCACAACAAAAGAATAACAATAGTTGAAGCATCGTTAGTTTTGGTACAAGGCACAAAATGTGCGATTTTACTAAACCTATCAACAACAACCATTATAGAATATTTACCTCAGGCAATTTGCGGTAGTCCAAGAACAAAATCTATGCTCAATTCAGTCTACGGCCTCGTTAGAATAGGTAGGGGCATTTCTCTCCCTTGCTTGGCTCAACACTTAGCCTGGCACTTGGCCTTCTTGCATACGACATAGCTTTTGACAATACAGTGTACATCCCTCCTCATTCTCAGCCAAAAGAATTAGCCATTTAACAATTCACAAGTCCTCATTTCTCCAAAATATTTGGAGAGTCCTCCACTATGAGCTTCCCTAATCAATAACTCCTTTAGGGAATAAGTTAGCACTCATAATTTTCTGCCTCGGAACAAGCAACCATCCTCCACATGATACTCATCCACTATCCTCCCATCAACGCATCGTGAAATTATGGGTTCGAAGTGTAGATCCTCAAAGTATTATTCTTTGATACTTGCAAACCCAAACAGTTTAGTCTGCAGCTTTAATAAAAGTGCATATCTCCTTGAAAGAGTATTTGCAACTAAGTTGCTCTTTCCCTGCTTGTACTTTATTATAAAATTGAATCCTTTAAGGAATTCAACCCATTTTTCTTGCCACTTCGACAACTTAGTCAAACTTTGGAGGTGCTTAAGCAATTTATGGTCAATATATATAACAATTTCTCTCAACAATAAATAGTGCTGCCATACTTACAGTGCTTAGATCAATACCAAAAGTCTTTATCATACAAAGAGCAATTCAACTGGGGTCCTTAGAGCTTCTCACTGTAGAAGGCAACTGGTCGGCCTTCCTGCATTAGGACAGCACCTATTCCAATGCTTGATTCCAATGCTTGATGCATCGCATTCCATCTCAAAAATTTTGTCAAAGTTAGGTAATACTAACACCGAAGCAGAGATCAATCTTTCTTTTACCCCAACAAAGCTCCTCTCTTCTCTTTTTCCCCATCAAAAGTCGGTGTTTTTCTTCGTTAGTTCAATAAGTGGTATAACAAGGGTGCTAAAATTCTTAACAAATCTTCTATAAAACAAAGCTAGTCTGTGAAAACTTCTTACGTCAACACAAGTAGTAAAAGTCGGCCACTCGACAATTGCTTGGATTTTCTCATCATCAATTCGTAAGCCTCCTCCATTGACTACATAGCCAAACAATACCACCTCCTCTTAGCAAAAACAACACTTCTTTAGATTGTCGAATAGTCTCTCAATACGGAGGATGTCTGGGATTGCTCTAAGATGTTCACAGTGACTTGGCATGTCAACATTGTAAACCAAGATGTCATTAATGTACACCATGACACACTTCCCTCTAAGATGTCTCAGCACATGGTTCGTTAGTCTCATGAAAGTGCTCGGGGCATTCGACAAGCCGAAGGGCATCACCATCCATTCGTAAAGTCCATGACGAGTCTTGAATGCAGTCTTCCACTCGTCCCCTGGTTTCATGCAAATTTGATGGTAACCAAATTTAAGATCAATCTTACTGAAAATCTTAACTCCACTCAGTTCATACAACATGTTTCTAGTCTCGGGATTGAATACATGTATTCAATCGTGATCTTGTTCACAGCTCAATTATTTACACACATCTGCTAAGTTCCATCCTTCTTTGGCACTAGAAGCGTAAGTAAATCATAAGGTTTGAGACTCTCTCTTACATAACCTCTCTCCAGCAACTCATTGACTTGGCATTGGAGTTCAAAAGCCTACTCGAGATTCATCTGATAAGCTAACTTATTCAACAGTATAGCACTAGGTAGTAAGTCAATGTAATTCTCTATGCCTCGAGTTAGGGACAACCCTTCAGGGAATTGCTCTAGGAACATGTCGGCATATTCATCTAGCAACTCCTTGATTTCTTGGGGTAGTTCACCCCTCTCCTTCATTTCTAATAGTCGCTTCACCAACAAGAGGGTCGGCTCATCAGTATTAATGGCCTCTCGGAGCTCAACTGATTTCTTAGGATAGCTCACCCCACTCCTTTATTTCTAATAATTGCCTGACCAATAAGAGGGTTAGCTCATCAACATTGATGGCCTCTTGGAGCTCTGCTCAACTCATCACCAGAGCCTTCTTCGATCTGCAAGTAAGTTTTGTCTATAACTTATTAACTTCTCTCGGAGGCATCATATTCAATGTGATCTTCTGATCATCCTTCTCGAACATATATGTGTTCTTGTAGCTGTTATGTATAAATCTCCTATCAAACAACCACGGCTTACCCAACAACACGTAGGAAGCACACATAAGCAATACGTCACAAAGAATCTGGTCAAAGTAGTTCCCTATAGTAATCGGCAGTAATATTTGCTAAGTGACATATAATACTCCTTTCTCACTCAACCGATGCAACTTGTATGGCCTTGGATGTACAACAATTGGCAACTTCAGTTTTGAAACAAGATCAGTTGATGCTACATTAGTGTAGCTTCCACTATCCACGATGAGGACACATACTTGATCATTCACCTTATAGGTGATATGGAACAAGTTCTCTCTCACCTCTTCCTCTTGTAAAGGTTCTATGGTCATAGTACATCGAACAACCATGAATAACTTGTCTAAGTCCTCAACAAACACATCCTCCTTAATCAACTCTTTTTCGATACTTTCTTTCTCGACAAGAACCTCCTCTTCTTCGGGTTCTTCATCTATACTGTCTATGTCTAACTTCAAGAGGTCTCCTTTGATGACCATTGTCCTATAGTTTAGGCACTGAGCAACTATATGTCCAAACCCTTGACACTTAAAGTACTTGATCTAGCTCATCTTCCTGCCAAACCCTTGCCCTTTCTCATAAGTTCGGGTTGGCACTTTACCATTAGGTCAGCCCTTCTGTTCGACTTAGACATCAATCTTTCTGTTGGGCTCTATACTCGACTAAACTCAGTGACTTGTCTATTCAAGTCGACTAGTCGGTACCCTGGCCATTAGTCGGCTCCTCCTTTGCCTTTCTACTTACTAGGCAATCCTAATAGCTTCGTCTATTGTGTCAAATTATTAGAGCTCCACAATGTTTCGAATGTCTCCTCTCAACCTAGTAATGAATCTTGAAACTGTTCAAGTTGGTGGCTTCCCCACTTTGCGACATATCATAAGCATTTGAAATTCTTGAACATACTGATCAACTATTCGGCCTCCTTATCTCAACTCTAAAAACCAAGTGAAAGTATCTTGAAAATAAGTTTTCAACACAAATCTATTTTTTAATATTCCCTTCATCTCCGACCAAGTATTAATCTCTCGGTATCCCTCTCATCTCCTTATGGCCTGAAAATTCTTCCACCACATGGTTGCATATCCGAAGAACTCAACAACAGCAATTCTCACCTTCTCATAATCCTCATACTAATAATAATCAAACACATGCTCCACCTTCTCTTCCCATTCCAAGTATTCATCAGCATTGTCAGATCCATTGAAACTTAGAACTCAAAGCTTCACATGGTCGGACGCTCTAGGGACCCATACATGCTCTTCTTCAAAATACTCCTCTTCTTCCCTATCTCCCATGCCTACCAAATCAATCCTTCTCCTTACTCATCTACCGACTCCTCTACCTCGAGCAGGTCAAGCTGGGTTCTGACCTCTTATAGGCTAAGCAACTTGTGGGAACTTATAGAGTATTTTGTACTGTTTCAATGGGTCAAAAAGACAATGCATGAACAGCTCAGGTCAAGTCCACCAAGAGGTTAGCTATCTCATTAAGTCTCTCATCATTGCTTTTGGGAGTTTCCTGAGACTATCATCCATAGTAGACAACTTCGTTGTCATCACTGGTACCAACATTGATACTCGGGTCAGTCATTTTTCCTCACAGATTCAAGCTCAAACAAACACTTCGAGAAATTAACAGTTAACAATATACTGATCAAATGAACATAGTAACTTGCTTTGTTTCATACACACAAAACAGAATATAACAAAACTTCAAAAACACACGTCAACTCAAACAAAACCTCCGCTTTTATACTAAGATTATGTTAATCGTGACCAAGAACAAATAAGGCCAATCATTAGATGGTTCCAAGCTTATAAAAAACTCGAAAGAACTAATGTAGGAAAGTACGAAAGGAACAAATGATGAATGAAAAGTAAGCAAAACCCACAAACAATTCCAAAGGATATCATGCACCAGTGGAACTTTAAAGGACTTAGGGCACAATTCTATATGACATACAAATCGGTTTGATGAGCTTACTTGCCACCTATCTTTACTCAAGGGTTAGGATAAGAGTGATGCCGGGAGTAAATAGAGTATTTACACAAGGAAGAAAATACTTAAATTGTATTCAGAATAATTTGTCTTTACAGCTATAAGTATAAGGGTATTTATACTCATAAGTTAGGGTAACATGCCTAAAAAGGGAAGGAAAAGACAAAAAGGGCATTTCTTAAGAAAGTAATGTACAAGATACATAATAGGTAAAATTGGATATACAAGAAAAACAATCATTGGTGTAATGGATTCTACACATGATATTGTACACATGATGATGCTACATTAACAAGGTTATTAGAAGATGCAGACAAAAAGTATGAACAACTAGCTTACCCAAGCAGGGATAACTTCATCAATCTGAACTCTTTCTTTCTCGACTTCTCGATACGGAAGATGCCAAGTAATTGGTCGACTCAAGCATAAGTGAGTAATCATCAATTCGGCGTACTATAGAAAGATGGGCAGTTATACGACTTGGCATGAAGGGTTACTCAGCAAGGAAGTACTCGGCCTCAACAGAGGTCTGCTGGAACAGAAGGATTCGTCATGTTAGTCCCTCTAGTCCTTGGGCTCAGTTGTAGGTCAGAGGTCCAATAGCCTAATTCCCATCAAATCTTTGGTAAGCATTTCCTACATACATTCAGATATAGCAACATCAATGGCATCAACATTATAGCATGTGTTCTCTAAGTTAAGAAATTTGTTCATTATATCTAAAATTTAAAAAAAAAAAAACTATTTCTTCATCTCTTATACTTAAGACAAGCTTACACACATCGACATAAAAAACAACCCTAGCAATGGCTAGGAAGTGTCTACCTAAAATAAGTGGTAACTCAATATCTTCATCTATATCAAGTATAACAAAATTCATAAGAAAGATGAATATATCTACTTACACGAAAACATCCTCTATGATACCTTTAAGGAATGTGACAAACCTATTTACTAATTAAAGGCTCATGCATGTAGGTTTAGGTTCTCCTAATCCTAGCTTTTTGAAAAATCTATGTGGCATCAAATTTATTCCAGCTACTAAGTTTGCTAGAACATTATTTACTAACATATTGGCATGCACACAAGGAATAGTGAAACTCCTTGGATTTTTTAATTACTTTGGTATCTTTTTCTAGAGAAGTGCTGAGCATTCCTCATTTAGTGTAACAATTGAAAGTTCTTCCAACTTTCTCTTGTTTGATAGAAGATCCTTCAGAATCTTCACATACTTTCACATCTACAATAAAGCATCAACAAGAGGTAAGTTAATGATTAATTATTTAAAAAGATTGAGGAATTTATTGAATTACTTATTTTGATTAGTTCAATCATGCTTAAGGCATTGCAAATAAGGGATGGGCATCTTGCACTCCTTCACTTTTGGTGGTTCTCTACTCTCTTTTGATTTTAGTGGCCTTATGTCTTCTTTGCTCTTGACTTCCACTTCTTTCTCAACTACTTCCCCACCATCCTTCATCTCAACTTATAACTCTTTATCACTTCTCAAGGTCATTGCATTAATATGTTCCTTAAGGTTGATCTCAGTATTTCCTAGGAGTATCCCTTGTTGTCTTTTAGAGATAATTTTTACCAGTTGACCTATTTAATTCTCCAAATTGTGATTAAAAGCCTCTTAATTCCTTAACGATGTTTCAATTTTGGATAACCTATCCTCATTGCCCTAAATATATTTAGTAAGAAGTTCTTCCAATTTAGATTTCTTCTCTAGAGGCAAAGGAGGTAGAGCGGCCTCTAGAATCCGAGTGGACCAAAGTTGGTTTTTAGCTAGTCAAGGTTCTAGTTTCCTCATGAGAAGTTAAGGTGATTTCTCTACCCAAGAGTCAAGTGTTACTATAAGGGTTGTTTTATTGCCTAGGTAAATTTCCCAAATAATCCACTTGTTCCACTTACTCTTATACTCCATACCCTTGTATGCCATAATCACTTACCATCAGTTATAGCATTAGGTATCAAGTTAATACAGTAATCAATACCTCGAAATGGGGGTAATCCCTCAGGCAACTACTTAGGAAACAGGTCGAAATATTCTTTGAGCAACTTCTCAACCTCCTCTAGCAACTTCATGTGTTCCTTTAATTTTAGTAGTCTCCTTACCAATAGGAAGGTTAGTAGGTCAGTCTTGATGGCTACTTAGAGCTTAACTTTACTCAATACAAAAGCCTTCTTTGATCCTCTAGCCAATTTGGCTTGTGATTTACTTACTTGACTCGAGGTCATGAGGTTCAGGATAATTTTCCTCCCATCCTTCACAAACACATACATATTCCTGAAACCGTTATGAATAACCCTCCAATAAAAAAGCTAAGGTCTACCTGGCAACATACGAAACATTCACATAGGCAATATATCATAAAGAATTTCATCAGGATAATTTCCAATAAAGATTGGTAGTAATGCTTATTGAGTGACATATAGTGCTTCCTTCTCATTTAGCCAATGTAATTTATATGGCTTCAAGTGTATGATAGTAAGCAACTTGAGCTTCTTAACCAGGTCGACAAACACCACATTGGTACAGCTTCCACTATCTACTATGAATACACAAACCTAATCATTTACTTTGCAGGTGATGTAGAATAAGTTCTCGCTTCGCTCCTCCTCAAAAGAGGGTTCTATACTCATCGCACGTTGAATAACCAAGGTAAAGTTGTTTAAATCCTCAGCAAACACATCCTCTTCAACAAGCTCATCCTCTTGTGTGGTATCCTTCTTAGGAATAACCTCCTCTTGGAGCTCCTCATCAGTACTATCCACATCAAGTTTTGGAATGTCTCTTCTAATAATCATAATTCTTCAGTTCGGACATTAGGCGACCATGTCTTTAAACCCTTGACACCTAAAACATTTGATTTGGCTCATATTCCTTCTAGATTCTTGTTCCTTCTTGTAAGTTCTCGACGGTACTTCACCATCAGTTAGTTGGCTCTTCTATTTAGTTATGATATCTACTCTTCTATTCAACTATATACTTTGCTAAGCTCAATAACTTCCTTGAGCAGGTCAGTTTGATTAGACTGATCGGCTCAATAGAGGTCGGCTTGTCTTATTCCTCCTTTATCTTTCTACTCACCAGTGATGGGAATCAGGTTATTAGGCCTTTAACTTACAACCGAGCCCGAAGGCTGGAGGGGTTAGCAAGGCGAATCTTCCTACTCCAGCCAGCTCCTGTCAAAGCCGAGTATCTCTTTGCCAAGCCACTCTCCATGTTGAACCGAATGACTACCCATCTCTCAGAAGCTTTGTGCTGAATAGTAGACTGCTAAGACAATGATCAGGCCTTGCACACTTACTCACTCACATTTGGACCAATCAATTTCTCAACGTCACCCTTGCTGAGAGGACGAAAGATAGACCCTAAACTAATCCTTAATCACCCTTACTCGGATAAGTAACCTGATCATACTCTTTTATCCGCATCCTTCAACAGCATTACTAATACATCTATGCCACGTGTACAGGACCCATGTATAACATCTACTAGACTAATCATTATTTTTCTCGAATATTCATTTTTACCTTTTTGTATTCTTGTAGATTACTTCTTTGGGGTAATACCCTTTTTCTCTTTTCTCTTTTTGGAAGTTGTCCTAAATTCTTGAGTATAAATACCCCTTGTACATGTAGCCGCAAATGATCAAATTACCATTAATATACCGAATATTCTTCATTTCGTAAACACTGATTAATTACTTTTATTTTACTCTTATCCTAACCCTTAAGTAAGGTTAGATGGCGAATAACCTCACCAGACTAGTTCATGTATCATATCGAGTTGTGCTGTGAGTCCTCAAAACTTCTGTTGGTGTATCATATCCTTTAGAGCTATTCGTGGGTTTGCTTACTTTTCTTTTACTCTTTCACACATTCCCCATCACCCCTTTTTCAAACTTTCAATAAGCTTAGACTCATCTAATGACCAACCTTATTTGTTTTTGGTCACGGTATACATTATCTTGGTATCAAAGCAAATGTTTCATTTAAGTTGTAGTAGATTGTTTCGAAGTTTTATCTTGGTATCTATACGTGTGTAAAATAGAGCAAGTTACTATGTTCATTTAGCTTATGTGTTGCTGGCTGTTAAAATTCTAGTTTGTAGAAGTGTCTACTAAAACAAGTAATCAGACAGTTTAGGATTTGAATCTATCAGAGAGAATGTCAAATCTAAGTATTAATGCTAGTGTTGCAAATGACAACAGTCCACCATGGCCGATAGTCTCAAGGAACCCTTAAAAGCACTGATGAGAGACTTGATGAGGTGTCTAACCTCTTAGTAGATTTAACCTAAGTTGTTCATACGTTGGCTTACTGAACTATTAAAGTCGCGCATAACACCCCACAAGCTGCCTAACCTATAAGAGGTCAGAACCTAACTCAACAAGTTTGAGATAAAGGAGTAAGCTGATGAGTAAGGAGAATGATTGACTTGGGAGACATGGGAGAAGAGGATGAGGAAGAGTATTACAAAGAAGAAGAGCAAGTGCAAGCACCTAGAGCCTTTGACCATGTGAAGCTTTAAATTCCAAGCTTCAATGGGTTTGGTAGTATAAATGAATACATAGAATGGAAAGAGAAGGTGGAGCATGTGTTTAACTATTACCAATATGAGGATTACAAAAAAGTGAGAACTACTGCTATTGAGTTCTCCAGTTATGCCACCATGTGATGGAAGAATTTTCAAGCTATAAGGAGACAAGAAGGATACAAAGAGATCAATACTTGGTCTGAGATGAAGATGATCCTCAGAAACAGATTTGTACTGGATACTTGTATGCAAGACACATTTACTTGGCTTCAAGAGCTAAAACAAAGAGGCCGAATGGTTGACGAGTATGTCCAAGAATTTCAAATGCTTATGATTCGTTGTAAAGTAAACAATTTCTAGGTTCCTTACTGAGTTGAGAAGCGACATTTGAGACATTGTGGAACTCTAACGATTTACCACAATAGATGAAGCCATTAGAATAGCTCAGTGAGTAGAGAGGTAGAAAAGAAACCGAGTACCAACCAGATTGCCAATAAGTCGACCAGCGCAAGGAAGTTACTGAGCTCAGCCAAGTGCCGATCCCATCCAAAAGATGGATGTCCTAGTTAAACAGAAGGGTTGATCTGACAGTGACATGCCGACTCAAACTTATGAGAAAAGGCAAAGATCTAGTAGGAAAACCAGCCAGATCAAGTGTTTCAAGTGTCAAAGGTTTAGACACATGGCTGCTTAGTACCTGAACCAAAGAACTATGGTCATTAAAGGAGACGTCCTAAAGCTAGAAGTAGAGAGTACTGACGAGGAACCTGAGGAGGAGGACACTGCCAAAAAAGAAGTTTCGCATGATAATAAGCTGATTGAGGAAGACATGTTTACCAAGGACTTAGATCAATTGATCTTGGTTGTCCGACATGTAATAAACTTGGAACCTTCACGCGAGGAAGAACAGATGGGGAACTTGTTTCATACCACTTGTAGGGTGAATTATCAAGTAAGCATGTTAATTGTGGAGAATGGAAGTTGCACTAATGTGATATCAACCGATCTGATCATAAGGTTAAAGTTACCAACTATTGCATACCTAAGGTCATACAAGTTGCATTGGTTGAGTGAGAAGGGAGCACTACATGTCACTTAGTAAGTACTACTATCGATCACTATCAAAAACTACTTTGACAAGATTCTTCGTGATGTGCTACCTATGTACGATTTACATGTGTTGCTTGGCCGACCATAGCTGTTTGATATGAGAGTTATCAATGATGGATACAAGAACACATATGTGTTAGAGAAGGATGGCTAAAAGATTACATAAAACTTGATACCGCCAAGAAAAGTTAATAAACTGCAAGCAAAACTTGCTCGTAGATCGAAGAAGGCTTTGATTATGAATAGAGTTAAGCTCCAAGAGATCATCAATGTTGACAAGCTGACCCTTATGTTGGTCAGACGCTCGTTAGAATTGAAGGAGCAAGGTGAACTACCCCTGGAAGTAAGAGTGTTACTAGATGAATATGCTGACCTGTTCCCAAAACAGTTACCCGAAGGGTTGCCCCCGATTTGAAGCATAGAACACTGCATTGACTTAATACCCAACGCCACTCTGCCGAACAATTCAACCTATCAAATGAGTCCCAAACAGGCTTATAAACTCTGGCAACAGGTCAATGAACTACTAGAGAGAGAGTATGCTAGGGAAAGTCTCAGCCCTTATGCTATGCCAGTGCTTCTAGTGCTGAAAAAGGATGTAACCTAGTGGATGTGTACTGCAATCGAGTAGTGAACAAGATAATGATAAAATAAAAGTATCCTATTCTCAAGCTGGAGGATATGTTAGATGAATTGAGTGAGGCTAAGATCTTCAGCAAGATTGATCTGAAATCTAGCTATCATCAAATTCGCATGAGGCCGGGTTATCTCAGCATATGGTTCATTAGTCTCATGAAACCATAGACAATCTTAAAGGGGGTCTACTTGATAGGATTGCTGCTTCGAGCTACAGTGGGTAAGAACTTGGTTGATTGGGACGTTTGTTTACCAGTTATCGAATTCGCTTACAACCAAACAATACATGACACTCCTAAGCAGACCCCCTTTGAAGTTGTCTATGGTTTCAATCTCAAGTTGCCCTTCAATTAAACCCTTATACCTGAATTCAAGCAAGAAGACCTTGATACGAGAGTTTGAGTACAGGCCCTTCAGTACATCTACAATAAGGTCACTCGGAAGATTAACTAAGTCGCTAGAAGATTGCGAGAGAAGATCAAGGGTAGGACGATTAAACAATTCTAACTAGAAGATTTGGTGTAGTTGTACCTTAGTAAGGAAAGGTTTCCGAACAAGAAGAGAGATAAGCTATTTATAAGAGCTAAATAACCTTTCAGAATTCTCTAGAAGGTCAACAACAACACCTACAGGTTGGAGTTGCTAGAAGATTATGGGGTTTCTAACACCCTTAACGTTGCCGATCTTAGTCCATATCAACTTGACGGAGAGCTGATCGAGAATCATTCGAATGATTACCTAAAGCTACTAGGCCTTTGACTTACAATCGAGCCTGAAGATTGGAGGAGCTAATAAGGTGGATTCTCCTGCTCTAGCCAGCTCCTACTGAAGCCAAGTATCACTTTGTCGAGCCACTCTACATGCCGAGTTGAATGATTGCTCATCTCTCGAAAGCTTTGTGTTAAATAATAGACTGCTAAGACAGTGATCAGGCCTTGCACACTCACTCATTCACATTTAGACCAACCAATTTCTCAACGTCACCCTTGCTGAGAGGACAAGAGATAGACCCTGGACTAATCCTCTATCACCCTTGCTCGGATAAGCAAAGGTGATTAAGGATACGTTCAAACCTTAAAATAAAAATTTTACTCAATTAAATACCAAATTCTTTAAAAATAAACCAAAATTATAAGGGAAATATTATAAAATCACTACAATAAAGGTATCTAAATTAAGACTCATCATTTACTAAAGTCAAACAGAAGAAAACCTAAAAAGTTGAATAACAAAAATTGAAGAGGGAAAATCAAGGGAGAAAAACAAAAGAAATCGAGTAGCAAAAACTTAATCATCAATGACTGCTTCTTCTGTTAGTAAATTTAAAGAAAGAAAATCAAAACCCTAAAACTAAGAAGAAGAAAACCTTAGAGTGCTATCTTAAGTAGTTGATTAGACCAATTTGTGTTGTTTTGTAGCAAGTAAAGTGTGCAAATTGTTTTTATTTGTGTTGCAGAATGCACGGTGATTGTTTTATTTCATGGTTTCATTTTGATTACACATTTAGATAAAGACTAAAATGTTGCCAAATATTTTTAATCCATTGAAAGTTTAAGACTAAGTGTACTATTGTCTCTTCTTTTATGCTACAAAATGGACATTGCCCTCCATATATTAATTCCTCTTCTTTTTAAATTATCTTGGGTTGTTATCTTATTATACAAAGTGCGCTAGATAAGGAAATGTACATAGAGAGTTGCTGGAGAGTTCTACAACCAATCCCAATTTTCTTCATCTTTATACAACCTCGCTTCTCAGCACAATTCGTCATAAGCAAACTTTGCTGATACTTCACCATCTATCTCAAATGGCCAACTCTTCACACCATAAGATTCATTGCTATTTTCCAAGTAAACTAGACCTAATTTGTTCTTAATCCTATCAGCTATAGGGTATCAAATGACATCCTCTTTTCGTTTAGATCCATGATCTTACACTTAATTCACTAGGACCAAATCATCATATTTGTTCATTGGACAATATAGCTAGCTGCTAAGCCCTCTTCTTTAGTATACTTATCTAACCAAAACTTAGTGCTTCTTCTATTCTTTAGTTGTATAATCGTTCTCTTGATAATCCAAACAAAGGCTTTCTTAAGCTCTTTAGAAAATTTCGAACATTTTCTAGTTTGCACATTCCTTTACTCTAGCGTGTATTTTTGGTTCATCAATTAAGTCCGTAATAGATCTTTTCTCCTTACTTGCCATACTAATTTAGCAAAATTTGCTTAGTTCCTCTTGTTAACATCTAGCATTCCCAATCCTCCTTTTCCTTTGAGATTTTTCACCTTCAACCAACCTACCCAATGTAACTTCCTATTTTCTTTAGATGATCGCTAAAGAAATTCTTGATGGATCTTCTTAGCTTGTTGTATAAAGCATATTGTATAAAGCATGTTGAGAAAGGCACCACTTGAGAATAATAATTTGTTATACTTTCCAAAGTTGAATTAGCAAGTAGTTTTCTTCTTGCCATGCTTAGGACTTTGTACTTCCATCTAGCTAGCTTCTTTCTCATATTTTCGAGTACAAAATTAAGATTCCTACCAATAATATCTCTTCCTTCTTTTATAGTTATAGCTAGATACTTCCCTTAATCACCACTAGATCTTATACAAAAATTTTCAAATTTCCTACTTTACAATTCTACTTGTGTTTTCCTAAAAATGAATACAAGATTTCTCATAGTTAACTTTTTAACCTAAGAGATTACAAAACCCTTTCATGATTTTCATCATTTGAGCAATAGTATTTTCAATTATTACTTTAGTTTAACTCAATATATAATTGAATATGTAGATTATAAACATTTGACTACCTTTTTACTTCTAACATCACACCTTGGATAGAATTTTATAGTAGTTGATTCATAATTTAGAGGGAGAGAGATTCTAGTTTAAGTTTCTCTATCCGCAAATAAAGTTAAACGGACAAGAAGAGGTGCTATGGGATACTATGATCATTGTTGATTCGAGAAGTCAACTTGAAATTTCTTCTTTACCCCATTCAAACGTAAATAAAATGAAACCATTGGAACATGGAAAAATAAATTAGAGTTTATTAGCAACGGAAATAACAAAAGTACACGAAGACTCTTCTATATTACTTAGGTGAAGGGAATTCTAGTATGACATGTAAATTTAGCAAACCACACCCTTTCCCTTTAAAAGGGAAGAAGTTTTTGTATGAAATAGTTATACAATAATTTATTTATGATTTATGTTATAAAAATAATTAAATTTTTATGTGTTAAAAAAAAAAGGATTAAAAGCATGTTTCATCATCATGTTAATCCAACACACAAACAGACAAAAAGTAACAGAAAAACATTTCGCTAGAAGTTTACAATAATTAAATTTTTGTATGAAATAGTTATACAATAATTTATTTATGATTTATGCTATATAAATAATTAAATTTTTTTGTGTTTATGCACTTTATAACTTAAGACAGTTTAGCGAATAAAAATAAAAACTTTTAATTATGTAATTAGTTTTACATTAGTTAGAAACCCGAATTACCAATGCTGAGATTGTGTATGTGCATGTACCAACATAACAAAAAAGGGCAAGAGTGAAGAGATATATATATATATATATATATATATATATATATATAAGATTAAAAAGCATGTTTCATCATTGTGTTATTCCAACACACAAACAGACAAAAGGTCATGGATAAACATTTCGCTAGAAGGATGGCTCCAACCTTCAACCTTGTGGTTAATAGCCACCGGCTCTAACCAACTGAGCTAATCTAGCTTATTAGCCAGAAAAAAATATATGTTCAATAATGACACATAACAACCCATCATTCGGCCCTAGACATACCATTAGTATATGTACATATGTTACAATTTAAGAATAGTGATACAGTTAATAGTAGAAAAAACATAAAATCATGGCTTGTACATGTAATTTTTTTTATAATTCTTAATGTTACATGTTTTAAATACAATTTAGCATTGATATCTATGTAATTAATTTTATATAATTTATATTCATATAATTTATTTTAAGATCGGTAACTATATGGTAGGCCCTCTAAGAGTGTCTAGCGTTAGAACTTAAATTGGGATTTTAATCCTCCATCTTCAAATCGAGTACTAGGTCCTCTGTTGAACTAACTTAAGCCACCGCAGGTTATGAAACTAGATATGATATATGAAGAATAATAATTATATTCCTAATTCAACATAATAGATCCACCAATTCACGTTAATGAGTTGTGCTTCATGTTATGTTATAAAAGATTTTGCATTTGAAAATCTCAACCTGTAATATAATCCATCTATTAATTATATTTTAAAACATAATACATAATTCATCCCATTTAATAAGTATTTTCCTATCAAATTTTAAAATTGTTTATTAGTTAAAGATGTTCTAAAATAAGTATCATAACTAGTCTTTATATGAAAAACATTTTAAATATTGTCATAAATTTACTTAATACTTATAATGAAACTACATTGAAAAATTATAAAAATACCTATAAAAATAGTTTTCTATTTCTATATTAGATGTATGGGTAAATACGATAATATATATATATAGATATATATAATAGCTTAGAAATCTAATTAAAACTTTGAGTGCTATGCTACTAATTTAAACAAATATTCATAGCATGATTGTTGAGTATAGATAATACATAACACATCGAGACAGACTTAGATAAAATTTGATTCGTATTCAATTTGATCTTTATTAACTATCAAGACATTTCCTTAGCGTATACTAAGCCACGGGTGGGGTCTGACCTAGGACCTGAGTTGGAAATGCACCGCCGAGTTATGACCCCGACCGGACCCCTGCAGACGTGGTGGATGATTCGTTAGTTGACCTGCCAATGATGCAGGTCCTAGACAAGTCGAACCTATTGATCAACTGGGTCCGGACCAGCTACAGGAAAAAAAAATTCAAATATAATTGAAGGGAAAAAAAAAAAAGGAAAAAGCATACAAACAAAGACAAAATAAAATAAAAAGTATAATTGTTAACTTGAATAATAATAAAAATTTACAATAACTACATGTGAATATAAAATAATTATTTCCTATTTATAACATTTAATATGTTGCTTTTAGTAATATAAGGAGTATATCTTTCTAATTACATATCTAGTTTAGTATATATAAACTTTTAATAAAAGAAAAATCTCATTACTTAGCAATGTAGGACTAGCTTTGGTATTTTGTTCTTCTTTGTAAGCCTTGTTTGTTTCAGGAAAACATTCTTTGAAAAAAAATTTCTACATTTTCCCTTCTTTGTTCTCCTAAAAAAGGCTATTTAAGTAGAGAACATTATCCATTGTAAGGGAAAACATTCTTCCTTTAATGGGACAATCCTAGTATTTTCTAGGAAAACGACTTACTCATTTTAAAATGAAATATTATCTTCTAAATCAGCACTTGTATGCATTCTAGGAAAATATTTTATTTATTTATTTATTTTAATCTAACATATGAATTATATTTAATCTTAAAAAGAATTTAATAGGAATATAAAAATTTTAAAAATTGATGAAAATTATCAAAATGAACTAACAAGATTGTAATAATGCGTATTAGATATCACCTATATTTATATTTCTACTTCTAAATAAAATGTTTCAAATGATGTATTTATAATAACATGTTTGCGTTAATTTATTTAAGAACATTTGTGAGTAACAAAATATCCAAGAGCTAAGCATTAGAATAGTTTTTCCAAAATATTTTCATTCATACTATCAAACGCATAAAAATGTCATTTTTAGAAAGATGTTTTTAAAAGAAAATATTTTGAGACGACAAGAGTTTTTTCTTAAAACAAATGAGGCCACAATTCTAAATTTTTTGTCCCACATTCATAATACTATAATTCAAATTAGATATAATTGTATATAGATAACTGTATAACTCTTGGCCACATTTCTTTTTTAGTTTAAAACTTAATTTATTTGAAGTTTTAAATTTAATATATTTTTAGAAGAATTTCGAGGTATCATGGTTCACAAGTTTGGTTCACAAATTCATAGCAAATATGAATGCACTTATAAATGGGCTTAAACTGATCTAACTCATTATTTCAAGTTTTACTCAACAAACCAATCCATAATCGTGTTAAGTCATATCTACAATAGTGAGTCAAGAGAGCCATACATGTCTATGGAACCTGTTTGTAAAGTAGGTTTACAATAGAGTTCGGGTGTTAAACTCTAACCTAAACACTCCTAACAAGTCCAAACGGGATCTAACTCATTCATAACCTATTCAATTGTATCAAGTTTCGCTTAAAAGAAACCCGTTTAGTGGTAGGTTAGATGTGAAATTGCCAATCTTACAATCATATGCTAGTCTTCCATAAACATAATAAAAAAGGAACATCCCCAGTGTTTGCCCCATTTTCTATGTGAATCATCAACCTTTCCTTTTTATCTTTATTCCCTTTTTTTTCCCCCAATTAGAGTTCCCAACATTCAGTAATAACTTACAAATTTAAACTTTTCCTAACCTTTTCGTTTGAATTTTCCACGTGGCAGATTCTAATTCACCTACATAATTAATTTAATTAAATAATATAATTATATAATAATTAACTAAAATAATAGAAAACTTCTGAAAAAAAAAAGTTATAGAAAATTTAAAAGAATAAAAATAACATGAACAATCTCTAGGCCTTGGGATAGCCGGAATGGCTACTTAAAATCAAATGAGTCGTAACCCTCGTAGAAAAGTAGGACCACCCACAACAATAGAATCACGTCTGGATAAAGGTTGGACTCGCCAAATTTTAAGTGACTAGCCACCCTCCGGCCTTAAGATAGCTGGTGCTATTTCCCAAAATTTTCTCTCTTTTTTTTTTTCAAATTTATTACTAATATGTTTATTTAAACTAATTATTTGCACAATTAGATACCACCGCAACTCATTTGCTAATGGAAAAGTTAACGATTGTTAAAAAAGTCTTCGTTCCTAAACCTTTACAGATAAACACCAATCCAACATTAAGGACTAAATGACTACTACTCCCCATGAATTAATAATGCCTGTCTAAAAATGGATACGTATGACTCATGAAGGAAAAGGATTGAATGGAGGACCTACCAAACATTCGGAGATCTAACATATAATTATCGAATGACCCTCAGTGGTGAGGATGCACCTTACTGGTGCCACCGCCTGTCAGTGGTTGTATACATCAGTTGGTGCATCTACTGCTTCAGCAGCTGCCGAAGCCACCAAGGATGCAGAAGGAAGCAAGCCTGTAGTGGATCCAAGAAATCCAACCACTAGCAAAAGTCTCCAGAAGTGATGCATACACGCACATACGAGCAAGTCATAACCGCATGCAATGTAAAGCAATTGTACCTATCTTGAATGCTCCTGGATCATCTACGACAGTTGATTGAAGCAGCAAGGATGGAAGGACAAAAACATGATATGACATCTTATGCAGGTTAATATACAAACATTGCAAAACTGAAACATATTGCATGACTTGGTGCATTGAACCCTCAATTAGAAAATGCAAAACATTTATGAGTTACATGGTTGTTCATTGAAGGAAAAATGAAACAATATGTACCCCCACACGATATATAACTAAAATAGGGGAATATGAGATATACATGGGTTGTACTACTTTTCCATCAATATGAAATTCCATCAAAAAAAGGGACAGAGACTTTAACCTGTATCTATCTGCACAAGATCAAGGGGAAAATTACAGCGAAACTGTACCAAATCAGGAGATTGCTCGTCACAGAACCAGAGATTGGATACATTGTTCCACCTAACCACCATATTGACTGGAGGAAGCTACCCTATTTTGTCAAGGCTATGACTCAGAACAAGCTTCGAGTTTGGGGATGAAACTTCGCCAAGCATCTGCAATGCTATTTGCCAGACGTGCCTGACCTTTAGCAAATTCATAAAAAGCAGTTCCCATATCAGCTGTCTTTTGTTCTTGAAACCGCACTATCTCTTCATTCATCAGCTTCACAATCATTTCAAATCTTCTTGTGGCTTCCTCACTCTCAGCCTTGAGCTGCATCAGTAATTGACCATTAAAGAGCAAGTTCCAAAAATATAGACAGATAAATAAATTAAATTGTCAAAAGAATGATAAATAATGATTCCCTTATAAAGGACTCACCTCTCGATATTCGATTTCTGCTTCTCTTACTTTGTCAGACCGAGTCAGCATGAGTTTATCACTGAAAAAAGAACAGTTATAGATGAATATCCACAAGTTTTTATAACAGCATACTCAAGAGTCAAGCTCATTCACAGAGATAAATTTTATATCATAACGTGCAAAGTGCATTTCAATTTGTTATTTGGAAAAAAAAGGCAGTGAGACACATGCGCTTATTAGACTACACAGAGAGAGAAGATAGAGAAGTTTACACGTACAGGTTTATCTCTTTCAACTTGATTGTTTCAGCCAGCTCACACTGCAGCTTAAATGCATTGGCTCGCTCTGCTATGGTGGCCTGACTCCAAAGAAGGAAACGGGGAAAAAAAAGAAGGAAAATTAGTTTTATGGCGAAGCTGAAGAACACATCAACAGTAAATCACCGTGAATTTCTGCTACAATAATTGTGATCATTGCATTTTCTTCCAAACTCCAATAAATTGTCAATAAAGAACTGCAAAAAAAACCAGTAAATTTGGCAAAAGAATCATGCATTTGAATAATCTCATTTAGAGGGAAATTCAAGGAGAACAAGAGTCAAATGTAAGGCATTTTGGTTCAAGAGAGAGAGAAATTAAATATTAAAAAGAAAAGTTAATGCTAAAAGCTACTGAGGGAAGATAATGGCATGATGTTCTTGTACGTTTCTTCACATTTCTCTGCATTTCTTTGCATATCGTGCCCTGTCTACTCTAAGCTCCCCCTGATTAAGAGTTTGCTAGATGTGTATTAAAAATAATCCTCAGGTAAAACCTAACAATAAACCTCAACTGCTAAAAATGGTTTCTCCTAATTTCTTTTTTACTGAATTAACCAGGCTCTTGCAAGTGACCCCAGGACCTAATAACAACTAACACTAGAGCTAAACCCACCTTTATAGATTGCACAGCACGAACATAATCTTTCAAAGGTTCTTCAAAATACATCAAGAGCTGATAGGCCTGCACTTTAATGGAAAGGCAACAAATTACACAAATGCCAAACAAGGAACTGCCTTCCAGGAATGGAGAAGAAAGGCTTCATCATGGCTTTAATTCAATAACGCACTACCTCTTTCTGCAGCTTAGCTGACACTATTTCTGATTTCACCCCAAGCTCAGAGAATGCTTTCCCCAGAGCATTACCTTCACAATCACCAAGAAGCTTGACTGCCTTCCCAAAATCAGAAAGAGACTGCCCAAGCTCTGCCCCCAACAAAAAAAAGGGGAAAAATAAAAAAAAGAAGAAAAAAGTTCTGTATCAGTTAGCAAAAAATCCCTCTTTAACATCAAGAAATAGAATAGGAAGGGGAATGCAGAAAAGCAAAAAATAATAACAAAGTCAATTACCTCTGTGCCTCTTAACAAGACGATATGCATGCTTCTGTGCCTCAGCCAAGTGATTTTCAAGCTCAAAAATATAATGCTTCATTTTTTCATATTCTGGATTTGATTCCTCGATGGGCTTTTCTTTGCCCAGAACAACATCACTCACTTTAGTCTGGACATCCTGTCAGCAACAAAAACCAACTGGACATTAAGATGAAAGTGTCACATCAAAGCCAGAATCCTTCAGTTGTATAGCAAGCATATTCTGATTTTGATTAAAGGATCAACATCCACTATCCACATGCAAGAAAAAAAACTAAACTAGTATCAGACCCAAATTGTACACAAACCGAAAGTCAGCATCATCTTCAGCATAATCTATTAGGAAGAAGCTGAACCCTAAAATAAAATATTCTAACATGCAGATCAGTTGCGCATCCACATCCATTCAATTATGATGCCATTATTTTGGACCAATAACTACCCATCAAGATCATCTTATGTTAAGCAGAGATCATTACCTTGAATATTTGCATGAGCTCCACAGGCTTCTTCCTAAAAATACCAGTCTCATAAGACCTTAACCTCTCCATTACCTGAAAAGAAAGGTTAAATTTTCCCACATTTCTCTCATGACAGATATGTGTAAAAACTGGGCCTTTCAAACACAGAACATGTTTCTTCTGGGAACTCCCAGTATTTTTCAATTAAGTGAAATCACTACTTTCCTGATATTTCCACATAAGTGAAAGCACAAATGTCGTTTAACTTTTATTTTGAAGTTGAATCTGTTGAGATGAGAAAAAGGTGGCTTACATCCAAATAAGGTTAAGCGTTTAGTGAAAAGAAAAGTTACTAGGAAGCAACAAGTGGATAACAGCAATTATAAAAGAAGATGTGTGAAGGAAAAGAAATAAGGCCTAAATTAATAAAGACAGGTTTATATCAAAACTCCATCCAGCCAACTGTGATTTTTTGGTTTTCTAATAATCAATATAACCTCATCACAGCAAGTCTTACATAGGAACTCTAGAGACACAAGGAAACATGCAATTACCATGACTTTGTGTTTCAGATCAGTTAAGTCCTTCACCACTCTTACAGAGAGAAATAAATATCTCACCGATGTTGCACATCTAATTAAATCTATCCAATTGGCTGTTTCATTTTAACTACTTTATTAGTAAACTAAAATCAATGAAAATTTTTGCTCTTCACCATTCAACTGAAAACATGGTTCAGAGTTTCATGGAAGACCTTAGATAGTTAAAAGAAGCTTTTAGCATTACAAAGGAACTCTACATTGTTCTAACCAGCATCACAATACAACTAGGTGGATCTCCCAAGCAAAGTTTCTGGCACCGCCTTATGGCTGATCACCATAACTCTTCAACAATAGTAATTCTTAAGTATCTGCATTTGAACTGACCAGATAACATGAGACCATGCAACTTTGTGAATCATAATTTCAATCTAACTTTCTTGAGCATCTACGTGTCATTTATAAGACAAACAAAGAAGCTCCCCATAAAAGCATTCAATTATTAGGTGATATTTACCGATAAAAAATCATTGTAGGGGCACCACATGCTGAATGTTAAAACACTACCTCTTCATCAACCTGCAAGAAGGTTCTTAGATCCTCACTTTGCCGAAGGTCCTGATGGGAAGCTATCCGATTGATAAATATATCCAATGCTTGACGCCTCATTTCAATAAACTCAGCACTAAACCGAAACTTCTCTGCAATAATATAATCAAAAGGGTTAAAGCTTATGCATTCACTTGAAATCCAATAGGGCCATTCTTATTTTCCCTGTATTTATTTTCACTTGTATACATAACCTACCAGCATAGAAATGGATATGATTGAAGTCACAACTCCAATAGAAGTAATCTTTAGATCATAAAGGACACATACCAAGCGCCTGGCTTGGGCCCAGGAGAACAAAACAATTACTCAAATAAACAATGACTTGAACATGTAGTGCAGGTCAATTAGAGAAGCAACAAAGCAAGATAAAATTAACTGGTGCATCATATACCATCTAATGTCCGTATTTGTAACCCAGAAAATGTTTAATGTTTTCCATGATCTACAATTTACAATTCTTGACTGTAGCTTCACTGCTAAGGTCAAAGGGGCGACTAAATTGACTCAGAAAGGAGGAAGTGCTAATGTCCATTTTAAAAATAATCTTATGTAGAGCCAAACGATTTCCAAAAATCAATTACGTCATTTGTAGTACAGCATTTCTCTTTTTAAGGAAAAAAATCTCCATCCCTTATTAGACTCATTTATCATTCACCAGTTGCAAACAGTATTTTACACAAAACAACAAATCATAATTATAGCACAGGCTCTATCACCTATATTAATTAATAAAAGGAATAGGTTCCAACTTTTTAGCAAATTTACAATCTTCTTTTGCCTTGTTTACACCTTAAAATGTCAAATGGCATTCAAAATTTCATCATTTCTAAGTTCATAGGACTTAATATCACAAAAAGGACACCTGATATTGCCATATCGGGTATGTATAGTGCTTGTACTGGGCAACAGCAATTCAATAACAAACAAGCACAAAAGAGCGAGCTGAATTATTACCTACAGCACTCTTCTCAGGGAGAGGAGGTATAAATATCCCCTTATACTTCTCAAAAAGTCGATCATGCAACCAAACGAAATCACTGTAACGCCGAATCACAATCTTCTCAGTCGCTCCATACTCCGGAAAGTTAGTCTACCAAACAGCAATGCCACAGGGCTCAATTCAACAGGAATCAAAACCAAGTTGCAATGATCACAAAATCAAATCCCAAACTAAACAACTACACTCTTATTATTGAATCAGAATAACCTTGGAACCGGCAAGAAGAAGTTCGAACTGTGCATTAAAGTACAGATTAAGCTAGGAATCAATATGGAAATTGAAAACCCCACCTTTGTAATGACACGATAGGAGATATAGGCCTGTACGCCATTGCCGAGCTTGACGGGATCGGTGACAGAGACTGAGAGATAGGGTTGAGATGCGGGAGATCTAGGGCTTTGTGATGGTGTACCTCGTTGTTGTTGTTGATGGTCCATGTTGGAAAATTAGGGTTTCTGAAAGAGCTGAAATTGAGATTGTACAAGATGGTGATGAAGAAGAGTCGAATTCAATTAATGCATTGTCTTTCGGTCTTTGACATTGACGATCCAGATGGAAATTGGGAGTTTGCGGATTCCAATGGTGTCTTGTTTGTTTCATTTTATACGTTTGTTTGCTTTGCACGAGTCCTACATACTCAATTTCATGTTCAATGAATAAAAAAGGGGGAAAGAATTATTTTTCAAAAAGATAATAGTTTTACAAAATTAATTCATATGATTCTTTATGCCTTCATTAGGAAGTAAAAATTAGCAAAGAAAAATAAAGTTGCTTGATGAACTCGTTTGATTGAAGAAAAATCTTTTTCGGAAAACATTTTTCTTGTTTTCTTTTGTTTGTTCTACTTTTTTTAAAAAAGAATATTTTGCCAACCTTGTTTGTTTTATTTAGAGAAAATATTTTAAGTTAAAAACGTTTTCCTTTATAAAGGAAAAGGTTTTCTCATTAAAAGTAAATTTTTTTCCTTTTTTTTGGAAAGTGATCGACTTCTTTCAAAATAAAATGTCATTTTCCAATCTAATATTTGCAAGTATTTTAACTCTAAGAAAATAATTTCTTTTATTCTTATTATAATTTACCTATAAATTATATTTTAAACATGAAAATATTATATCGCATAGAAAAAACTATAAACTTATTAAAATATTATCAAAATTAATTAAAGTTGTTACAATAATTTATTTAAAAAATCATTTATATTTATATTTTTACTTTTAAATAAAATATTTGATATAATATATTTATAATAATATGCAGATATTAATATATCTAAATATAGTTATAAGTTACATAATATTCGTTAATCAAATATTGAAAAAAAATTTCAACAAATTCTTATGAAAATATCCAAATACATGAAAACATATTATTTTCATAAAAATATTTTCTAACAAAAAATGTTTTACTCTAATATGTGGTTTTTCTTAAAACAAACGAAACCAAATCTACTATCTATATCAATATATAATACTAAAGTACAACTGATTTTTGGTATCTTAATTGCTCATTTTTTTCTATTATTATAGTAGCAATTGTTGCACCTATAATATGAATAAATAAGAAAAAAATTAAAAATTATATAAAGAATATAAAAGATTATTCAAAAAAGTGAACGTAGATTTCTATACAAAATAGTTATCAATTAATAATAGATGCATGGAGTACATGTCAGTAATTTTCTCAATCTACCTACTACAACCGCTTCTTTGTTTTTAAATTTATTTGAATAATGCCTTAAATATATAAAACAATGAAACAAGATTGTGCTTCAATATTATAGATTAAACAATCCATTTATAGTATTTCATTATCCTAAAAAATCATATTTTCTTACTAACCTTAACAAAATTGTTATATTTAGATTTTTAGTTTTAAGTAATTTAATTTTAATACTCATATTTTTAAAACACACATAAAGTAGATGAATGATTGACTAGTTCATCTTTTAAATGAGTACTTACACTAAACAAGAACCTCTTATCTTGCTGCTTATTTATGTAAGTGTATGGATTGAAATTACTTAGTTGCCGTGTAGCCGCCACTCAGTCGATCCAACCTAATTCATTTAAACCCAACACATGGTCTTTGGTTCTATGATAAATTTTATAAATTTGCTCTTCAACAAAATACCTTCCTTAGAAAAACATTTGATCGAAATCGATGTTAGTATTGTTAAACTAGTCAATCTTTTGATATTTCTTTATTTCAATGAAGCTAAAGAGGAAAAGAGTTTATAAGGAGATCATAATGGATATCATCATCAAGCAAATTGTCATAGCAGTAGTAATTAGTATGCTAGTAAAGGTAGTTGTTACAAAGTTACAGCTATAAAGCAAAGCAATGTTGAAATAAAGAAAGATTGTGTTAATGGTGAATCCATTGAGTTCTATGTAGTTTTGCTGTTTAGACACCAGTTGTTGCTATTTTCTTTTACATTTTATTTCTATTGTTTCTAATTTTTATTCAAATTATGATGGTGATTAAGTTAAGTTTTTAGATTCATCTAAACTATATCAATGTTGATCTTAGCTCTTAGTATTGGTTGGTAGTAATTGTTTTGATAGGTCTTTATGATTTATGTACAATAATTTATGATAGTTTCATTTTCTTTCTAATAAGATTGATATGTTTATGATATTATGAGAAATTTACTTTTGTGCTGTATTTTTTCGATTTATTAAGGAAAAATATTAATATCTTAATTATTGATGAAGCATGTTGATGTTATGTTAATCTTGACAAAAGAAGTAAGTAGAATCTACCTTACTTGAAAAAAGTAAGTAGAATTTGGTAAAACCATGTTAGCACTTCTAGCTATTATGGATCGATTTAGATAATATACTCAAGGAAAATAATAAGCTATCTCTTCTTATTTAATTGGTCATAAGAGTTCATCCTTCTTTATTATGTTTAATGGGAAAATTAAAGATTATTTTTCAAAACTAAACTAGCATTTTAATGAGTTTGTCCTTTTAAGAATTATGAGTGAAATATGAGGAATCGTTTGAATCTTTTCTGTTATCTTGAAAAGTTTTGTGGAAAGTTTTTCTATTTTAATTTTGTGTAAATCTATCAAAAGTTTTATTTAAGGATGTCTTCATGAAATCTTCTACAATCTTAATTATTTAAGTTTAATTGAATCATTTTTCAATCTTGTCCATTATAAGAGCTTAAGCTAAAGAATTATAATTATGAATCCAAAGAGTACTATAAAATTATTAGCTAAGAAAGGAGCTTTTTTTGAGAACTCTGAACTCTACAACAAGTCATTAAGAAGCTATAATTACTTAATTCAATAGATACAAACTACAATAAAAAGATAAAGAAAAGGAAGTGTAGACTATAGCTAGCCATCTAGCTGGCTAACTCAATCCATCCAAATAGCCAACAAAGTCTTCTAATCATTATAAGAATTTTGTCTCCATCCACATGGTGTCATGTGGCTAAGTAAAAGATCGAGTGAATTTAAGACATCATCCAACTGGCTTATTGTAGCCATCTGAATGGCTTGAAGATGATTGAAGACTTTGCAACCATCTTTGTGTATGTGAATAGCCAACTAAATCAAGTAAATATTTATTTAAGAGCTTAACCTTTGAATTACATGATTAGTTCATCTTTTATGGTTCTTTTGCCTTTAATTATGTTTTAATAAGAGTTCTTTTTTCATATATTGTCATTAGAACCTTGTAATAACTTTTCTTAATTAAGTTTAATTCATTATCAATTCTTTACTCTTATCAATTCTTGATGGTGATAAGCTTTTTCTTATTTAGTTTACACATTGTATCCTATTGGGTACATGAAGTTTAACTATCTTAAGTGCATAGTATCTTAAAGGAGTTTATGGGAATTAAAATCCTAAGTACTTATCCATGAGTTAGGTACAACACATGGTGCGAAAAGCTATTCAAGATTGCAAGAACCAAGATATTATAGGTATAAGGGTGTCTATTTGAATGGGCAGCATATGCCATTAGAATGGAGGTGCTAAAAAATAATTAGAGGTGTTAAAAAATATACAAAACCATTCTTTCAACTAACCATTCAAGTAACCATGAGAGTCTAGACTCTCATGATTAGAGAAAGTTAACACCAAACCGCCTAACAACATCTAATGGATACTATATTATGAACTTGTCCTTTTTATTACTTTAGACCTAATTTTAGTTAGAATTTTGCCATTAGTTCATGTTAAGGTTATTTTATTTAGTTACAATTTTGCCATTAGACCATGTCGACATTATTTCATGTTGTTCTTTTCATTATAAGTTATTATTCATCAACAATTTATCACTTTTTTCTCATTGAGAAACCTATTTATTTTCAATATTGAAAGTTTACTTCGATCTTATCAATTAGGTTTATTATTTGAATGTGGTAATCCAAATTGAATTAATGGTGTGCCATATCAATTATTCAATAAACTCTTTGATTACTGTAAATAGAAAGTTATATTAGTGGTGAGATTTCAATCAACACCTAGTTCAATTGTTGATCTTAGCTAATAATGGTTCATATCATTTTACTTTTTATGACCATAAACAGGTAAAATCCATAAAAACTCTTTTTTTTTTTTAATTATTCAATAATTTAATGTATATAAAACTCCAATTATTTCATATTGTTGCATTTTAAGATTTTTCTTGGATTCAAATTCAAAGATCTAGTAACTGTAATACTAAAAGGTTGTTCGTCTCTTTATTTTATAAAACTATAAAACTACAAATTACCAATTAATGCAATCTATTGATTGCACTTAGGTTATTTGTGAATTAAAGCACATCATTATTTAAGTAAACTTTTTGACTAAAATGTTTTACAAAAGAGCTCCTTTCACTAAATCAACTTAAATATTTTTGCCATTAGACTCTTTCATTTTTTTGGATAAATCTAAATAGACATTGAAATAATTTTCAAAAACGTAGTAGGATGATCCTTTGACCATTAATAGAGAAAAAGCTTACCTTGTTAATGAACTCAATCATTATAAATAAATTGAAGATCTAGATTAAGGAAAAACATATGATTGAAAAAACTTTTAAGTTTTCATGATGAAACTAGTTATAGCTTATTTAGTTGTATGTAGAACTTTTAATTAAGTTATATTATCTATGTACAACTATATTTTAAGAAGTGAATGCTTTAGTAAGAGACTTATAATAAGGTTTAAGTTGAAAATAAAGTTTCTTGCTCTTGTTACAAGTGTAAGAAGTTAAAAGAGTTAAGTGTAAAAAGTGGCTTAAGGGTAAACTAAGGAAAGTTGTAGATAATTCCATAAAAGCATATGGATACAACATCACAAGGATACTCCCATTAGTGGTTATCATAGTAGAATTATGTCTTAAAATTGACATGTAATGGATTCACAGTAATTGAGTTGATTGAGCCGATATAGAGTATTAATGCTCAAGGTGGAACCTCAATATACCTAGACTTAATTTCCCCTTTTGTCTTAAGCTTTTTATTTATTTTATTTTTAATTGCTTTAAATTTAGGACCTAAAAAAGCGTTTTGTATTATAAAATTCAAATTAGATGTAAAAATTGACTATTCCTTAGATGATTTAGTTCTAACATGAATCAACATGATTACAAAATAAGTTGATTATTTAAAATATCAAAACTGTGAAACCTTAATTGATTAAATACCCTAGTCACTAAACTAACCAATTTGACTTAAAATGTTTAAAGAGTTTGAAATAATTTAAGGCCTTTGGATAATTTGGTCTAAATTGAGCCAAATTTTAATATAAAGTCATAAAAATTAGACGAAGAATGCTAGTATAATCAATTTCTCAAAATATTGTATATATAATATTTAATTTTAATAAAGTATATTTTTATTGAGTACGTTTGTTAATTACCAGGAATTAGATGTTTGAATTCTAAAATATAACGAGCCATTAGAGATAAATTACTTAAGTTATAAAAATAATATTTAAGGGTCAATGGACATATAACATGATTATATAGTCGTGTAGTATATATATTATACAGTCGATATGTAAATATATTATAAAACATATCGATTAATTACTAAAATTTGTATTTAATTGCTTAGTAATTATAAGAAAAATCATAGGAATTTCTAAAAAGTAACAAACTAGTTGGATTCATCTTGTGTAAGGTGTAAAAGTAATTAAAATAACTGTTAGTTAAACACATTAACCAAATGACACTTAAAATGCATGGATTTAGGAAGCATTTAAGCCAGTTTGGAGAGAGAGGATGTCATTTATCAATTTAAAACTTTGGGATTTTCACCAACTATCTCTAAATGATCAAGTAATCCCTTAGTAACTTAGAAAAATTACAAGAACAGGAAAATAAAGGAGGAGAAAATTTTAGGAAAAATTATAATAGGTATTGCATAAACTAAGCTAGATCCATGAACACCAGTTTGAGGAGCACCTAGGCATGAACCACCACTACCACTTGATAGTAGTAGCTACGCCTAGCTTGGTTGATAATTAGGGAGTGGTTGGTGAGTTAATTTTGCACTCGATTGTACTTGAAATTATAAAAAATAATAAATTAACTTTGAAAATTATGAAAAAATTTATTTTACATATTTATATATATACTTTTAGGGAAAAATATCATATTAAAAAAATTTTAAGTGAGTATAGTACTTTCTTAAGAAACCGAGAGAAACCGATCGATTTTCGAAACCGATCAATTTTCGAAATCAATTTGAATAATCTTATTAACATAGTTTCTAAGCCAAACTTTTTCTAAAGAATACTTATTTTGCATGTGAATGCTGTATGAAGAGTTTTCAGATAAAAAGGATTTCCATAAATTTTAGAAATTTTTTAGTTTTTAAATTGGATAAAAAAAATGCCATTTTATTAAGGATTTAGTGTATAGAGCTTAATGAAACTCTTAGTATCAGCTTCTAAAGTTTATTTGGATCACATTTTATTGTGAATTATAATCTGGAGTTATGTGGTTTGAGTGGGAGATGAGATATGGGCAAGTTGACAAACTTAGGTTTAAGGCATTAATAGGTAAGCATGTGAATTTAAAGAATCTAGTACTATGGTATTACTTGGTATAATAAACCTAACAGATGAACATGATTTAATATGTTTATAATTTGGAATATGATGTTAGATGAGTTGTTTCAAGTAAACTTGTAAAATAACCTTATTCAAACAATTCTTCAAAAGGTTGGTTTGTTAGAAAAATGAATTAATTCCAAGTTTAAAGACTTGACTAGAAAGTTACTAGATATAAGACACTTGGCTAATATAATATCCATAGGTTAATGAGAGAAATTCTAGTTAATAAGACTATTTTCAGATACTTTTTCAGAGAATTCCTAATTAATAAAACTATTTTCAGATACTTTCATATAGAGTTATAGAATAAATATTGTAATTACACTGTTAATCAAATACTTGTTCAAAAGGCTTTAGGAACAAATTTAGAAGCTATGATACCTAAGTATTTTTGGGGTAAATTGAATCTAGACAATTGAATTAGATGTAATATTGAGAGATTTAACTATAAATGTAAGTTAACCGGTATTTAACTAAGGAATTTTAAGAAAGATGAATTGGAGAGTAACTCAGAGGCTATCTCAAAAGGTAACTCAGAATTAAACTTAGCAATTGAATTGAAACTAACTTATAACAAACCAATTAATAAGTAAGTATTTAACTAGTTTATGTAGCTATACTCATGACTTGTAATTGACTGTAGAAGAATTTCCTCTTGCTAAGTGAAGTCATAAAGGAATGCTTACGAATGGATTGGGATTGTACCAATAGTCAAGTAAGTGGAATTGTGTGTATAGGGTATAGATTTACATCCGACTGTCTTTGCACATGATTGTGGTGTTTATCTAAATGATGCTTGGAATTGTTGTGTAAAGAACTTAACTTACACTTGCTTAGTGAATTGTGAATGTTCTGGTTCATAAATGGAGTGATCGTTTAAATATTGCCTAGAGTCGTGATGGTAGGTACTTAGTGATGCTATATTTTGTATAATGTTGGTAATGTTTTATGTAATAAACTTTAGACTTGGTTGTAAGTAAAACATATGAAGATTTATGCTATAATGAGGATTCAAATTAGAAGCTCTTTGAGAAGCAAATTCAAAGATAGAAAAAAATATGATAAGCCTTGTTGATATACTTGATGATGATTAAGAATTGGTTGATGCATTCACGGCATGGCACGAAAAGGACCTACGAGTCAATTTTATTAAAACTTATGGTCTTGCTAGGATAAGTTTACAAAGCTGGGTTTTGTGTATATAGTTTTGCATTGAACAAAACTTTAACCATGCTCCATAGATTTTTGCTAAGCTAAAATGTTTTGCTAAGCTAAAATGTTTTGCTAAGTTCCTAGATATATTCTCTAGATGCTTAGATCTATAATTAACCAAACTAGATGAGTTGCTACACTGGTTAGGATATTGGTACTGATACATGTCATATGCATTAATATAGCATGCAATTTGCATTATCTCATTTATTACATAGATATAAACTAAATGTGAGACTTGAGTACTTATGTTATGTGCTTTGGTGAATAGTTGCTTGTTTTCCACTCTTACTCAGCTCAACAGTAGTTAAAGGGATAAGTTTTCTTTCATCCTCTAGTTAGGATGTAAAATTTTTTTAGGACATCACCAACAATAAGGGTAGACTTTTGGAAAGCGCTAGATAGAGTTAGCTATTTTAGAAGTGAAAATGTCACTGAACAAGTACAATGAAGACCCATAAGTTTAACTATAATTTATTATTCAAGTTTTTGAAGTTTGTAAATGATGTAAATACTTGTAACCAAGAGTTTATAGCTAAACTCTTTTAAGCGCTAAATATATAATAACGTGTTATTTTGTTAGAATTGAACTTATATTTAACAAGTTTACCTATGTGATGGTTTATAGCTAAACTCTTTTAAGTGCCAAATATATAATAACGTATTATTTTATTAGAATTGAACTTATATTTAACAAGTTTACCTAAGTGATGGGGACATCCTATGCTATACCGAGATGTGACAAAAACTGTTATAATTTAACTTAAACATCAATTTGATATAAAATGCAATCCAAGCTTGATAAATATGGTTTTCCCTTTTGTTATAAATATATGTTTATTTTGAAGAAAGGAGAAGAGAGAAAATAAGTCACATTAGAAGACATGTCATGATAAAAGAAAAAGAGAGGTTTACAAAGATAAAATTCAAAATAAATATGACATAAAACAACAAACTTATATATTGTTCAAATTTGATGCTACTAAACACAATAATTGGATACTTTAACTAAATGATCTTATAGAATTTTTGTAGTCACTAGAATTTCAACAAAGTGAAAAGATAACATAATCTTGTCACATTTTGGGAAAAAATGATTTTCTTTTTCTAAAGTTATATATCTATTTTTTTTTTTTGAATAAGTAAGAAAGGAAAATTACTTTAAAGTGATAAGTCTATATAAAAAATTTTTTAATTGATTTCCATATACCATATCAAGAAGTTAGATTTTGCAACCAATCTTCTTGTTACCATAAGCAAAATCAAAACCTTTCATTTTGCCAAGCATTTATTATCTTTATTAAATTGCATGCAAATGAGGATATCCTTTAAAAAAATAATAGTATAGATATAATTTATTATTTAAGAACCATTTGATTTATTCATAATAAACAGAATCAAAATTTTTTCTAAAAAAAAGAGGAATATTATCTCAAATATTGTCCTCTAATATATAAAGGTTAAAAAGAAGCTAGGCTTATGAATAAGAATTTAAGATGTCAATAAGGTATTGTACGTTAAAAACTAAAGTTTCAACAAGAATGTAAATCATCAACATAGAGAATGTAATATAAGATTGTAAAGGATCTTACACATATTTACAAGTTTTATTAATATAGATAATTTGGGTAGGTGGTACAAATGCGAGGTCATGTGCGTGCCATGTGTTAATTACACCATACATGACTGAGGGGAACAACTTAAATTGCATGTATGGGATGATTAAGTAAGGAATGATAGATATGAGGAATAGGCAATCTCAAAGACTTAAACATAAGTCACGATAGGTTTAAGAGCTTAACAACATCAAACTCTACTATGAATGATGGATTAAGTAATGTTCTTAAGATAATTAGGTGTTTATGAGGTGAAAATTTGATAAAGTAATAATGTTTGTGCTAAAATTCTTTGTTGTTTAAATGAAGGCAGGAGTAAGGTATTCATAAGAGTTAGTAATCGCCTTTATCTGTTGGATTGTGATGATGATTAGTGGTCAAAATTAACCCCTTTTCTTAGTGGACTTAAATGGAGTTCCTCCATAAACTAAGGTCTTATTCAAAGTGTAAGCCAAATTAAAAAATATTGGTATTAGGTAAATCAATCTAATGAGCACTGCTTTAAACTACTACCATGCTAAATCTTCTTTGATCATATGGAATACATGAGCTTGACTCTATTGGTCCTATCACCTTAACTTAAGAGCCAAATCTAATTAATTAAATGACCTTAAAGCCTATAATTAGATTTAACCCTCTAAAGATAGCATGTAAGATATTGCAATAAGCAAATTTGTCTCTCCATCTATTCATAATCATGTGTGAGAAATTTATACTAGATTTTATAGACTCTTATGTTATGTCTCGAGACTAAATAACATCTTTAAATAGAAATAGGATTAAAATTTATGAATCTTGAAAGAAAATATATACTACAGTCAATAGAATTGTTGAAAAGTTATGAAAAGATAGAAGGAAATGGGTAGAAATACTATGTAGGGGTGTTTAAAATAAAATTAAAGATGGGTAGAAAATTGAAAGAAATCAATGGGAACATTTCCACTTTTAAAGCAATTAAAATCTATTGTGTAATCTTTCAAATTATTTTATTTAAACTTTATCCCGTTAAAAGATAGAGTTGACTGACTATATTTTGGTTAATTATTGAATTTCCTCATCAATTCCAAGAAAGATAAATCATAACAATAGAATTGACATAACACGAGTTTCGGAAAAATTTTATGAAGCCCAAGCCTCTATATTATCTTACTAAATGTCTCAAAACCAACTAAACCTTATGTAGCATTTTCTTTTTTGTTGTGTGCTTAAAACCTTTCAATAGTAAAATAGAATACTTGCAACTTGCTAGATAAGTTGATGAAAATTGATAGTCATATTTTAAGAAATCTCAATTTGAGGTAAAGAAAACCATAACTATAAAATCATACTAAAATGAAGTCAAACACCATCAACTGCATATTTCAATAAGAGATTTACAAAATAAATAAATAAATAAATGAACTACATCCTACAATAAATACAACATCATCATTTATCAACAATAGGGATGCAAGTATGTAAGCTCTTATAAAGCCTTGACTCGACTAAACCCAATAAAAAATTACTTGTAAGGTTTTGAATGGGTTACCATTGAATTGTTAAAACTCTATAACATTGTGAATCAAGTTTCAGTTATATTTAATACTTAATGTGGAACCTACATGGTAAATTCTAACTGTTATTTGTTATATTCTATTTCTTTTACAAATTTACTTTTACTTACTAGCTCAAAATTTATATTTTCAATAAAAAGTAACCCTAACTCAACCTAAGTTTTAACTTTTCCATAAAAAAGCATCCTTAACCTTTGCCTTATGCCTCGTATCCATTCTCTATTCACAAATTACAAGTTTTTATCTTTCTTGTTTAATTTCTATATAGACTATTATATATGTATCTACACATACATGTATATGAATCATCATTTGATCTCTCTCTCTCTCTCTCTCTATGTGATTTGGTTGAATGGAATCAGGACTCAGATGATAACTCCATTACTATATCAAAACACCTACGAAATTATTAATTTCATTCCAATATTTTCTTTAGTTGAAATATGTTTAAAATAGGATTAAATGTATATATAATAGTATTTATCAAAAGACTTTAATTATTAGATGACATAATTAGATTGAAAGTTATATAAATAATTTAATGAATGATAGCATAATAGAATTGCAATTCAACCTCCTTAAAATCGGAATCAAATTCTTCTTTGAAGATAGAATGATCAATTCCAAGAAATTGTAATTCTACCTTCTAAAAACACTGCAAAAAATGTAAAGAGAAATGGAGCTCGGAATTGTGATGGTCCATTTTAGTATACCAAACGTAACATTAGTATGATGTCATTAGGAACCTTTAGGATGCCAAAAATGGGTATGTTTTATTCTATGTTTCTATTTTCCATTATCTGGATTAGATGGTTTCCTTAGAGTATACTTATCAATGAATTTATTATAAAGTTCCTTAGGGTATTAACTCTCTTTATTAAGGAACTTCGCATTTTATTGATGAGTTTTCTAAGGGAGTTCCTTAACAATTATTTAAAAGTTTTGTGGATCCCATATTACACTTTTACAAGTGAATAAATTGAAAAAAAAAAAAAGAAGAAGAAAACCTTAAGGAACTTTCTTTCTGAGTTCTTTTATAGAGGAAACTTGGCATTTATTTTTGTGTCAAGGAAATAGTTTATCAATACAAGTAGATTCCTTAACATTGGTTCTTTTGCTAAAGAACTTAGAATAAAGCTACTAAAAGTACTCAAATTTTTATATTTTTTCATTTTAGTATCCAAATTTTAAACTTATTCATTTTAATACTCTAACTTTTAAAATGAGATAAGTTAGTATATATATTATAATAATCATTATAAATAATATTTATTTGTTTTACTTTAAAAAGTTGAAGTATCAAAATAAAATGAAAAATAAAGTTTGAGCACTAAAATGAAAATAAAATGAAAGTTAATGTACTTATATTGTTATTTTATCATTTCATAATAACGGTCGCTATAATGGAAATATCACTTTGTCTCATTTAAAATGTTGAGATACTAAAATGAATGAATTTAAAGTTTAAGTATCAAAATAGAAAAATATAAAAGTTCAGGCACTTATTGTGGTTTTATCCTTAAAGAACCTAGTAAAGTTGCTCTTAGGAGTTCAATTTTTAATTTTTCAAATTTTTTCATGTATTTTATTCCTAGTGATTAGCAATTTGTTATTTTTTATCTTTGCCATGTTAGTTTACACCTTTTTTTTTTTCTTTTTGTCTTGTTACCATTGCATTTCATATTTTGTGTACTTTTTACCATGTCTTAACTTAAAAATCTCTAAATATGTTTTTTTTTTTTTGTCCATTTGCTGTTAGGATTTGGATGTTTTGTAAATAAAGAATCTTCACATCAATATAAAGAAATCTAGATTTTTGTGTCAATTTCGTTTAAAGATTTAGTCTTATGTAATCACTTGTACCCAATATGAAACACCTCATATAATGTTGTTTCAATACATAAGGAAGCATGAAAACCTCATTTAAGCTAATTTTATGGAACTCCTGACAGCTAAATAAAGTTGATTAAAGTTTAAGCTAATTAGGAAGGCAAAGGAGGTTGAACCAAGAAGGGAAAATCAACAGGGTGGTAGTTGATTGGGCAGTGGTCAACCAACCTAGCCCAAAGCATCCTAATGTGATATAACAAATTTCTATTAAACTTTTCATATTTTTAGTTACCTATTTTTTCCTAAATTCAATAAGGTTTAATTTGTATTTTTAGGATTCTATCCAACTATTTAGAGTGAGTTTACTTTACAAATGGTCAATGTTTAATTGTTATCTTTGTTAGTTTCCTAACATTTCTTATTTCCTATTTTATAAATTCCTTCATAATGTATTTGTTTTCTTCTTCAGTTGTTTCTTGAAATGCTTAGGTTTTATTTAGCCTATATATATGCAGTGCATTGAGACAATTAAATGAATAAGAATATTTTAGTGTTCAATTTTTACCCTTATGAATTTATCAAGAATTCTATTCTTATGGCTTTTAAGTATATATGTTTGCTAAGGTCGTTTTAACCTAATGGTGTATTAGGATGGAATCCCCCTCTCCTAAGTTATAACATGTAATTTGGTTGGAAAAAAAAAATTATACCATTGATTTTTGATACTTACTAGCTAACAAGTCTAAGTTTTTTAGATATAAGCTTCTTTAATATTATAATTAATAGGTTTAAGTTTCATTATATGGTTATTGGTTCATATAATAAACAAGTAAAGATCTTAATTTGGTTTTACCATTCCTAGGTTTGTGTTTGTCCATGAAATTGGCATAAAGTTTGGGTCTTACAATTAGATCTTATTTAGTTCATCATGAAATTTAGTGAATCATATCTACTTTTTAATTCATCCATATACTTTTCCTTCTATTTTGTAACTGAAAATCAAAAAATCAAAAAAATAAAATAATGACAATAATAATACTATATTTATTTTCTCTTATTTTATTAGTACATCTTCATATATATACAAAACCCTTAAAAAGAAAAGAATGTCGATTAATTGTTATTTAAAGGGAAAAAAAAAAAGAAAAAACAAAAAAATTGTGAATTATTGTTTAAGAAGAAAATTACCTATGATCGTTCTAATTGTTCGTTCATGATTGAATAATTTTGAGTGACTAGCATTGATAACTAAGAGTGATTTTTACACATCTATGGAGACTCTAGATTGTACTTGTCAAGCGCTTATTAGTGATTATTGTTACAATTTAGCTTAAAAATATTTGGTAGACAAATTAGGGTTAACAACTATTGGTCATGCTAATCCAAATTAGTTAGTTTATCATAATAAGGAGATCTAAGCGATAAAACAAATGTGTCGCTTATTCCATTGATCCTTATACAACTAAGATTTTATGTAATATAATCATATGGATGACTGCATATAAACTTAGGAAGACAAAGAGAATCATATCATAATGTTATGTACAAACCCTTCATGAACATCTATTCAATTATAAAAGAGAGTAATTTTACTCAAATACCCATGACTTATAAGCAATCCAACAAAATATAAGATTAAGTATAAAGATAGGTATTTGAAAAGGAAGTTTGGAATGAATTAAGCAAGATATAATTGAGGTAGAGCTAAAGAAGCTTACTTATGAAAAACTTAAGACCAAATGTATGAAATCAAAGATTATAAACACATCAAAAGAAGGGTTAATTCAAGGTTAATTTAAACTGGATTCGGTTGGAGGCCATGAGGACCTCTATTTATTATACATTATTTTCTTTTTAATCCATGATGACTATATCAATTTCAATAATGAAGCTTTTTAAAGAAAAGTCCTTGGATCAAGACCAAGAGGCTTGAACTAAGAGATTAAACTAAGCCTCATGTAATGTTATTTAAATGCATTTACAAGCCTAAACCGCTCAATTGGGCCAATTATATGCAATGCAAAATGACTACGCAAGATTGACTAAAGTTTTTGTTGATAGAAAATAGAGGAGAGTCATGGTTGACCCATTAGTGATTGACCAACCTAGCATAACCTAAAGTAATAAAGCAAATTATGGTTAACTTTTGCATTTTTGTTGAATATCTATCCTTCTTAGCTTCTTAGTTTATTCAGTTTCCTGTTTGCAAATTCCATAGGTCTACCTATTTAAAGAGAGTTTACTTTGCAATTAGTTAATCCCCATTTGCTTATTTCAATTAGTTTTCTCATTATTTCTTATTTTATAGATCTCTTTATCATAGATTTCCTAATTTGAGTAGTTATCAACTTTTTTCTTTATTGTAAATTGTTTATTAGAATACTTAGTTCTATTCAACATGCAAATAAGCAAAGCATATGGTAAACAAAGTGAATGAGAATATATCAATATGGGGTTTTAAATCTTGTGAACCTATCAAGAATTACATGTACTTATTAAGAATTTTATTCTTGCAATCTGTAAATTTATATCTTTGATTGATGGGCAAAAATTTACTGTATCATCCATAGTTGTCCCCATCTTATCCTACCCTTACATATATAACTACATTTCAATTGCCATATACAATGCGTGGATGGAAATAAATTTTCGTTAGTCTTTCATGCTGCCATCCATTCCATGTTTTATAATAAATACTTTCCTTAAAAATTTCTTTTTCTTGTTTAATTCCCTATCTCCTCATCATTAGCTTTCTTCCTTTTTTATTCTTAACTCAAGTTCCTTTCATTTGAATAATTTCAATGACATATAAATCACCAAATGAATTATATTACATATATTCATTAATTTTTAGATTTGATTTTAAATATATTTTAATGCAAAATTAAATTATTTATCAAAGTAACTTTTTTCATTATTTATCATTTGATTTCTAGTATTTTTCTTGAATAAAGAACATTGTTTCATGACATATTAAAGCAGCACGAATAGTTGTTTTTTCTTCTTTATTTTCTTTGCATATCTAAGTTTAATAAGTGAGAAGTAACAACCAAAATTCTGTTGCAAGGGCTTAAATTATTAGTAAATAATGATAACATATTATCTATAGTTTTTTTATATATTATTTAAACTATTGTTGCTCAATCTTGCGAAGCATATATATAGTATTTAGGGGTAAAAAGGAAAACTCTTAATATAGATATAATAGCTTTAATACTAAAATGTCCAATGTGCAATAGTACTCCACCAAGATAATATATAATTAACAAAAGTTGTCTTGCAATGAGAAGGATAAGAACATGATTATTTCATTATGATACTATTAGACCTCTTATTAGAAAATATTATTAAAATAAGAATATCGTTCCATTCTTATACTTTAAGATAGCAAATAAAAACAAAAGTTGGGTTTTAAATGACATATATTCATCTTGATGAGAAATATAATAATGTTTCAAAATATACATATAATAACAAAATAAAAAATTTTAATCTATCTTGCAAGTTTATCTTCTAGACATTATCTCATTGTCTTAGAGTCTCAAAGCTTGGTTGTTACTTCTCACTTAGTAAACTTATATGCAAATAAATTATTAAAGTAAGGTAAAAAATGATTGATACTTTCATTTGCTTCTTAAAAAAACATTGATATTATATTATTTGTGATATTTGGTGTATTATTTGAGCTAGTTCTGGTCATTTAGCTTACTATGCAAGCTAAAATTTGAATTCTCCTAACATATAAAAATTAGAGCTATTAGTAAATTTTTCCTACACTAAAAAGAAAATTTTCACTATTATTATAGTAACGAGAACTTATATCTAATGAAGAAGAAGATGTTAAAGGTAATTGATTGAGAATTATATCCATTGAGGAGTTATATAAAGAATTGGCGATCTCGTGCATGTCATGACAATAAAGGGAAGAACACAAAAGAAACAAAATGTATGAATGAATAATAATATATCTAACCATTAGTAAAAGTTTAGATAGGAAAAATAAGTTATCAAAATATGGTGAGATAACATGTAAATTCCATTTGTTGAAAGTGTCTAATTATTCATACTTTTACTTCTTTGAGTAGAAGTCATGTCAACAAAAAACATGGTTTGACCATAAACCAGTGCTCATTTATGTCGTACCTTAAATTGTTTTTGTAACCATGTATTTTCCTAACGATCATGTTTTTAAAGCATTTTATGCCATGCTTTGATGAAGTCCTCTTCAATATTGTACTCATATATACACATGCTAAAGTCTCTAGCAAATTTACTAATTTTTTTAAATACATGACTTATATGCTTTGTCGCATTTTGGTACATATGCTTTGTCGCATTTTGGTACATATGCCATACATATAAACGATGTTAATTAAGCTTCTCTTACTACTTTTACCATTGCAAGGGCTTCATTAATGATTATTGTTATTAGTATTTTTCTAGACATTACTCTAATAGAGGCATCAAATAACTACATAAATAAATTAATCAACTTATCATATAATAAGGCTGGCCCAAATATGATGCTTTGCTAATGGTGATTCACACCAACAAATATTAATACACGTGGTCTATGATCCTTATTAAAACAAATAGTCAAAACTAGTTTTGATTCAACCATTAACCTAAAAAATATTTGTAATAAAATCATTATTATCGACTTGTATGGTATAAGAAAAGTTTTAAGTCTTCAAATTACTTATTTTGCATATATTCTAAAACCCCACTTATGTCTCTAATTCTCATATTTTGGGTCTTTTTGGCCCGCAAATGATTATTATAATCTTCAACCTAAGATTCTTACACTCTTCTTCCCTTCTTAACATTATACCAATGTTTGCTTACAATGCAATTCCAAAACTTTAAGCCAAATCAGCTTCGACTTTTTGTAATTGTTATAATTTATACACAATGTGTCAAGATACTTTTTGATATATTTATGAATATTATTTATAAAAGGAAAATTTTTCTTGTATTTATATACTTTTTTGTTAGTATATATTTTATCATAAAGTTCAATAGATAATTAGAACATGTATAGAATATTAATCATTATATATTATCAATGAGGTTCTATAACATTGTGTTATCGAAAATTTGTTATTGGTTAGATAAATATCTAAAGGAGACATAGACATTTAGCTAAGGCTTTACATAATTAAGGTTATCTCACTAGAATGAGAGAAAGATATCCAAGTTATACATGCTAATAGAGGATATTGCATGTTTAATATCATATGAAAGAGATTAAGTAATTCCTAAACTTAAGACTTTCATATATCTTATAAATATAATGTTGTGCTTTTATGTCGTTAAATATAGTTTTAATAATATGATTATTAGGCATGATATAAAATATAGGGAAAATAGTGATGACTCACGATAGAATTCATCACTTTTTTGGATTAAGGACTTAATATTTAGGGTCATTTAGTTGAGATAATAGTGACTTATAGCCTACAGCTATGGCATGTTTTATCAAGTCTAATTGATCTTGAAAACCAAGTAAACAATTAAATATTAATGATGTTACATGCATTGGTTTAATCGAGATATTATTTGATAGAGATTTAATTATACAGTATTCGATTCATAATGGTTTTTGGTTCATAATTTTTCTATTATATTAAATGGCCAATTACTGTTGTTAGATGATTAATTTGGCCTATGTTTGATGTATAAAAACCTAGAAGGTGGCACTAAAACAACATCAATATTTATTTATTTTGAAACTAGAATAAATTAGTCCAAAATAATAAATTAGAAACAATTTAAATTAATAGTTACTTTTATCGCTTAGAATATATCTGGGATCTAGTGCATTTTAAAGGCTATATTTTGATTATTGCTATTGTATAAAAGTAAATGGAATTTATTGATTCCTTGTTCAATTGTTATAATATTAAAAAGGTCATGGCATTTGAAAAATTGTCTATTATTAATTTTATATTCAATTGTTATGTAATTGAAAATTTGGTGGAATGAAAAGCCTTTTTCATTAATTTTGGTTAATATAATATAGTGTTTTAAAAGGTGGACAATGGTAGACATAAAGCTATGATTTTCTATTCTTTTGTACACTAACCAAACAATAAAAAGAATATAATATTTTTGCTTCCTAGTATTCTAATTTTAATTCAAGCTATCTAGGAATATAAATTATTATAATAGCAATATAAGGATTGTAATTTGTTTTTGTTAACATGTGTGTAGATAGTATTAGAGAGATTACATTTGAAGTGGTGAACACATTGATAAATAATGAATCGATATGCAAATCGCAATTGAACTCCATCCTCAAGTTGAGATGATATTTTCACTATAAGAAAATATTTTCTTATAAACTTTTGTTATTTATTTTGTATGTTATACTTGGATTCTAAGGATATGTTTTGTAGAAATTTTTTTCTTTAAATTATGCTATGTTTTCTAATTTATGAAACCTAATAGCAGTAAATTCAAACTCCTATGACCTTAGAAACATTCTTTTTCAAGGAGAAGCCAATGAATATGTATGACTTAAGGTAAATTTTACCACTTAAAACTTGCCATTATTTTGCCTTTGTACTTTTATTTGTGCTAAGTAACCGAATCTTGTGATTAGTTGATGATTTTTAACATTACTCCTTCTTTTGTCATTTTCTCTTGTTTCTTGACATGAGCAACAAAATGTACAATCCATCAACTCACATTTAGCATCTTTATGTGCTTTACTTCTTTGAACACTAAAGCTAATCTCTTTAGCATAGCGATTATAAAAATCATACGCCTCTTCCTCAATTTCAAATACTTTCCCACTCTTGGTATATCATTTTCTACAACGCTAGTGTGCATATCTAATTTTCTCTCATCATTATTAGTTATGGGACTAGTATTTAAATCATCATTATTTTCTTCAAATTCTTCAACTAACTTAAGTTTTCTACATGTTGGATTTTGTCTAGAGAAATATAATTTTTTGTTTCCATGAACCTGGAAATTTTATATATATAAACATTAATAGATTAAAAATTATAATAATAGCTTAACTCAGTTCTTAAATCTTCCTTCTAGTGCAACAAAAATAAATTATGTTTGGAACTAAAACATATTTATTAACTTAACTAAAAATTTGTTAACATCAACATATACGGTGGATGGTGTATTAAAATGTTGCCATAATTACCTTCATGATATAGTAAAAAAAAAAAAAAAAAGATGGAAGTAAAGAAAGTTTCTTTAACCTAAGAAACTAAAACGTATACTTTAATCCCCTAAACACCTTTACCTTCCAACACTTGATATATTCAAAATTGAATTCAAATTTATTAAATAAGGAAAACAAAATATTATTGTTTATTATTATATAATTAAAAAAATAGTAACAAAAAAAAAAAAGAATGAAAGAAGATGGCATGGTAGCCGTTTATGTTAAAGAATTAATTTTTCATAACAGCAATATTAAAGAATTAAAATATTGAATACAAAATACAACTTGAAAATATAATAGGCTAATATGACACATCACTAACCTTTTATGGTGAATGAAGCTATCTAAGGGGCTTAAATTTATCGTTCAATAAAATACTTCTCCTATCGATTTGCAAATTTTTATAGTAATTTTGTTAGGTTTGACAATTTTTTAGTGAGCAAAGTAGGGTAAACAAAGAAGATGCTAAGCAAATGAAGGGAGAAACAAAAAGCACTAAAATGCCTCAGGTGTATCGTAGCTTGCAATTTTAATTTAGTAGCCATTTTTGAATTATATGATTTGCCAAATATATTATACATATAGAAGGAACATGAGCAAGGAATAAAAAAAAGAAAAAAGTTAAAGACAAGGGGCTAAGGAATTAAAAGGGAAAAAAGGTCTTTCAAGAAAGTATTTGTTACAAAAGATAGAATAGATGGAAACATGGAACGAACGGAAGACTAATGGAAATTTATTTATACTCTAAGCATTGTCTATGGCAATTGACATGTGGCTATATATTTATAGGTGGGACTAAATAGGGATAGCTATGGATGGTGCAACAAATTTTTATCCTTGGTTAATGGCTCTTTCTAGCTAGCCGATATAGGCTTTTATACCTAAAGTTCTCATAATTAGTGAGTTTTAGTTTCCTTATATTTCCACATTTTTTTTTATTACTACCTCCCTTGATACATGAAATATAATCTTCATACAAATTTGTTAAATGTGAGACTTCAACATCATAAACTTGCATACATGTATTCCATGTGTAGCTTTATTTGGTTTGCAAAATAGAGAATATGAATGACATTGAGATGACCTTGAATGCAAATGCCATTAACTTAACTCCAATTTAAGGTGTTAGATATAAAGATAAAGTAGCATCAACAAATTCGGCATCTTCATAAAGTTTTAAACCAAGAACATCCTCGATTACAAATACACCTCTTGTCTCAAGTGAAGTCAATCAAAGCGACAATCCTAACAAACTAGTTTCTACCACTTGAAATGTCATGGTGAAAAAAAAAAAAGAAAAATGAGAAGGAGGAAATTATCGTTTGAAATCATGAAAATAAATAGTGAAATAAATCAAAATCCTTACATAAACATTTGATAATGGACGCAAAAAATTAAAAAGACATAAGACATGTCTTTGTCATTCAAGAAGACAAAAAAAAAAAAAGTGAGAGCAATTTTAAGGTAGGAAACTAGATTTTTAATCAAAAAGCTTAGAGAGAAAAACTTGCGATGGCAAATATGTGTATAGATATCCCAATGCAGTTGTTCAGCATGAATATTTAAGAAATATATTTATAGCATTCAATCTCTTGTTAATCCTATGAATCAAACTACCATGAAAAAAGAGATTATGAGTGTTGCTAAACACAATGGGGAGAACTAATTTTAGACTCTTCAAGGAAATGGATTGTTAGGCCTTAATATCAAGCGGGCTCCTTACTCCAAGGTACTTGCTAAAAGCCCTCAATGGGTTGTCTATGAGAGCTCTCCGATGCTCAAGTTAGCAAGAAGTGAAGAAGGAGAAAAGATTAAGGAGTTGTCTAAGCATTGTTCATCTTAGAGAGAAGGTGCTTAAATGTTGCAATGTTGAGTGCTCAACAAAGAGCTAAGGGTTTCAAAGGTTCAGAATTATCTTACCTTTTGGCTCCTTGCACTATTTATAGTGCAAGGAGCTTACTTATTTGGAGCATGTGTCAGCTTGGGAATCATCTGTACTTGTTGCTTATAGGGAATATGTGTTGAGAGGTTGATAAGATGGCTCCAGACATTGGTCAGCCATGAACACACTAGCAGTCACATTTGAAGCCTAAGGCTTTAACATTTTTAGAGGATATCAAGTATGTTGGCTGTACTGTGGTTGTTAGATCCCAATTAATGAGGAGAAGAGAAGAGCTAGTGTAAAGGACAAACAACCTTGATAGGAGGAAAGGAGACTCTAACTAGCTCATGAGCTGTAGGCTGACCTTCTAAGAGTGCTCGTAAAAGAGGGGGCCTCTTCGAGTGGTAAGTGTGTATCCGAGGATTGGAGGGGCTCATATGGTTCAAGTAGACGATTAGGTCTTCAACAACCCAGTACTTGATGAACGAGCCTCCCGAGTACCTAGCTGTAGGCCAAGTACTTCAGGACCGCGAAGTACTTAAGAAGGGTAAGGTGTCTACTTACCTGATTGTTAATAGGAACTAGTGAGCTTCTAGATTGGGCCTCAGGTTGACCTTTGTATGTATTAGGCCACGAGCCTACCTAAAATAGCATGTCAACACTTATACCCCCACTCTCTTAGCGTTAGGGAGGTGAAGAGAGTAAGATTATCGGGGCTCAAGCTTAATGCGATGATGGTCTTGGTCCGAATAAGGCATCCGAGGATGTTGCTAGTTGAAGTCACGTCTGACATGTCTAACAAGACTTACTGTGCCGTGCAGTGATCTTTGGTTGATTGATGTGACCGTTGGGCTGCTTAAGATGTAATGATGGTTTCTTTGGGGGAGTAATGGGCATTAATGTATTCTTAGGAAAAACTGCATGCATAGGGCATTACATAAGTAGCTATGTTAGCAATTTGCATTTGTGGGGAATCTAGGTCACTAATTGTCAGGTAGGGACATGTAAATGGTGGGGATGCGATGCACGTCCTAGCAATTGGTGAATGTTCTAGTGGTCAAGAAACTGTTCATCTCCCCTTTTTCACTTATATATGTAAGGGGTGCTTAGAGCCTTCATTTTTCACTTCTACTTTCAAATAGGGTGAAACTCTGCCAAAATTCTATCTTGAGAGCTCATTACTTACTTTAGAGACACGTGGATGGTGGGGATGCGATGTACGTCCTAGCAATTGGTGCATGTTCTAGCAATCAAGAAATCGTTCATCTCCCCTTTTTCACTTATATATATAAGGGGTGCTTAGAGCCTTCATTTTTCACTTCCACTTTCAAACAAGGTGAAACTCTACCAAAATTCTGTCTTGAGAGCTCATTACTTACTTTAGAGTTCCTCATCTAATTTTCCTTAAGCTTTCATCCTTCTTGTGAATTGAAAATGGTCAATAAGACGGTTTTTACTTCCCAAGGTGAGCATCCCACTACATTTGTCTTAAGGGAGATAAATGAAGGTTAAGAAGAAATGATCCTTGAAGGGGTTGGTAACCTCATTCCTCCCTAAACGAAGGTAGTGGTGGTGTAGGTACAGTATTGCTGACCTGGGTAGAGAGGCAATTATTTGTTGCTTTGAAGCCTCATAATGTCAATGCCTTAGATAACAAAGATGATGATGAAGTAGAAAACTTATATACAACCAAAACAAATGAGCATTCTTGTGATGAAAAGTTGAGGTAGGTGAATCGAGTGGTTAGGGTTGTGGTCGCGTAGCAAGTGAAGATGCTTATAGGAGGGGATAAGGCTTTCCAGGTAATAAACAAACACTCATTTAGCATATATGCGAAGCCATTTGAGATGGGTTTGTAGCTGCCATTCTCAAAATTCATTGTGGATTTTTTTCAATTATTTTAGGGTTGCCCTAGGGTCATTGCATGTGAATGCTTAGGCGTAAGTGCTTGTGTTTAAGGTAGTTTGCTTATGGCAGCTCTAAAGGCCAACAGCTTGGGTGTTCTAGCACTCATTCCAAGTGAAGATGGGCACAGATGGTTAGGACTACTTCTTTTTGCTAGGTGGGGCATTGAAGGTGTTTGAAGGCTTACCTACCAAGCTTAATAAAGAGTACTTCTTCCATATTTGCATACCAAAGTGAGCAAGGAGTACTTCTGTATTTGCATACCAAAGTGAGCAAGGAGTCCTTCTTCTGTATTTGCACACCAAAGTGATCAGGTTTCCTAATGTCTTGGATGAGGCCAATCTAGACTAAGCTAATAAGCTATTTAGGGGAGGAGGATCAGGAGGCGAAGGAGGAGGTGTTGGAGCTCTCTAATGGGAAAGGCTTTGCCCATTAACAATCACTCTTAAGTATGCTCAAGATAGGCATCTCTTCAAGGTAAAGATAAGTACCCACTAATCTTTAGCGAGGAGGGTATGGCCAGGTGTTTGCCGCGTTACGTCATTGCTATGATGAGGGAGCTCGGGGCTATTTGTCTTCGATAATGTGAGTGTACTCATTTGCCTTTTTATTGTTTTTTTAGCTCTTTTTCTATGTTCACAACAATGTAAGTGGCTGCAGAGAATATGAAGGAGAAGCTAATGACAGTTTGAGAGAAAAGGATGCAGGAAACTGGTGCCTTGAAGAAAAGGAAGGGGGGCGTTGTAGAAAGGGAGGGGGAGAGCTCAAGGCATCCCTTAAAGAAGGGCAAGAAGGAGACTAGATAGATGACCATCTTCGAGTTTGCCCGAACTGTAGCAGAGGGGGTTCCAGTTATTGCTATTACCACACCAAGTTTGAGGGCGGTCTCAGATTGTTTGGTGTTTACACCGGCCAACAAGGTAAGGCAGACTATGAGGTTTGTAGAGCCCTAGTAGGGTAAAGGGCTTGAGGAGTCGAACTTTAGGGGCAGCTTAGTAAGGTACCAAAGGCTAATAGAGTAGGGAAGAGGTTAGGTATAGCAGGAGTAAAGAGACTCAAAGGCCACACCTTAAGATGTTAGGGTCTAGGTGATTGACATCCCAAATGACAAGCTTGTGTGACTAGTTGCTTAAGACAAGTGATCAATGGAGTAGTAAGAGGTTGAGTCATCTTCTCATTGAACTTTCAGGCTAACAAGGTGAATGGCCGAGCTCGAGGCTAGGTTTGGTTGCTTTTTTAAGGGGAATAGTGACTTAGAGCCATCTACAGAGATATTGTGCAAGTTTGTTGAGGTAAGTACTCTCAGTTGTTTTTTTCTAAGTATTTCATTGTGTTCGCCTGACCTGAGTTATATTTTTTTTAGTGTAGATATATGATATGTTAGACTTCATGCTTGAACATAATTGTAGTTATCAAAAGTTGGTTGCTTAAGAGAGGAAGAACAAGTTAAAAGAGGAGTTAGTGAGGCTTCAAGTTGTCTTGAAGGAAGAGAAGAAGTAGGTTGACAATCTATCATTGATGTTTAAAGACCACAAACACTAGCACTTAGATCTTGAAGATTAGGTAAAGAAAATGCGGGTCAAACTAAAGGAGGCCAAAGCTACTACTAAGGCTTTGTAAGGAGGAGTCAACAAGGTTGTAGGCCAAGCTTGAGGGCAAATGGAAGGAGCTCGAGGATGGTTGGGTGGCCTTCGCATAAAGGGAGATGGCACTTAAGAACGGGGAAAGGCTAGCTGTGGAGGTCAAGTGATAGATATTCCTTGAGTACCTAAATGATCCCAAGCTCGAGGATGCTATTAGTACTGTAGGCTTTGATGTCACACAGACAATTTGGGACCAAGTTTGTTAGCAGTTACTGGAGGCTGATTTAAGCTTTCTATAGTGGCTCCATGCCCTAAAGCTTATTATTAAATGAGGGGAGGAAGAGGAATCTGCATAGGAGACCACCAGGGAGGTTGCTAGTGGAGAAAGATTTGGCGAGGAAGAAGAAGATGAGGAGGAAAATGTTGTAATCAATTAAGGTGAGGTAGCCTTATATTCTTGTTTGTGTTTGCCTTGTTTTTTATTCTACTCAATAGATGGCCGTGATATATGTTTTCTATTTTTTGTGGCGTAAGGCTGGCATCAAACATTTTGTAAAGAAATGATGCATCAATGAAAGAACTTTTGTTTACACCTTGCCCTTATCCTTGTTGACCTCGTTACCACTTCGTAGTCCTTGTTTGTATAGAATGTTTACATTTTCTTTTTTGCACCAAGTCCCTTAGCCTGCTTAGCCATAAGGTTAGCCAAGTATCATTTGCTCATTCTGCCCTTGTCTTTTATTACAAGGTGCTTTCTATAAGTCCTTAGGTAGGCTCATCAATTCTTGTTGCACAGTGCTTAGGTCTTGATGCTATGCTTTCTTGGGCAAAGTATGCCTTAGGTAGAGAGCCTACTTAACATCCATAGCGTCTTAGGTAATGTACCTTCTAGAAGGCATTGAATGCTAATACTATACACTTATGTTGGCAGGGGGTCTATTTGCTTGCCAGTTGATCTTGATTGTCGATGGGCGAGATGCATGGATGGATGGGATTGTACGAGGGCCCCTATATAAAGGATTTGTAGGGCCTTTGTCCCCTCATTTAGACACATTCCAACATTCCTTCTTCTGTTTCAGAGCTAATTGTCTTATAGTTTCATTTCCTTGTTGTATGATGAGTTAGTTAAGGACTAGGGTTATAGAGAGACTATATGAGCTTGAGAGGAAGGCCTTTGTTCTTCTAAGGGCATTGATTGAGAGGTGATCATAAGGTGTAAAGAGTCACCCGATGATGGGGGGTAGCTTCGAAGTGCTAATTAAGGGGTATAGGTAAGTATGTAGGCTTCTTGTTGAGGCTTAACTTTAAGCCAAGAACGTTCGAGCGGTCATAAGACCTTGGTTGTCCATCTACTACTTGATGGGGTGACTTCATTGTTGGGGTTGCTCGTTTGCACGTAGTTGTTTACAAAGTGTTCAGGCACTACCTCTTAAGTGCTTGTGCAAGCGAATAATAGACGGTGATTATGTTGGCAAAGGATGCTCCTTACATGATCTAGAGGTTTTAAGCCGAGGGATATGCCAGGGCCATATTAGGATAGTCATAAGCTTGATGTAGTGTTAAGCTAGCCCTATAGAAGGGATAAATAAATCAACTAGTGTGAAACCCTATGTGCCATTCCAATGGAAGGTTGGCTCATCTCATCAGTATGGGGCTTATCTTGAAGCTACTAAGGCTATGAAGACCCCATTAGCTCACTTATGAATAAGATGTTAGTCATGGTTCTCCTGGCTGAGGCAATGAGTTAAGTTGAAGTTGTGAATAGACTGGCTTGAATAGGAATCTTCTCTAAGCGGCTAAGTTAAAGTTATGAGTAGACAATAAGGGTTAGTATTGAGAAGTAGACTAAGAATTGGCCATTTAATTTTTCCCTTTATTTTTTCTTTCTACATGTACTTGGGGATAGGATTCTGACTCCTAAAGCTTTGTAATTACTTCTTATTATTGAAAATTGAATTTTTCTTCGCATCAATACTCTCTTTTACTTTTTGTTTACTGTGTTTTGCTATCTCTAGCTCGCTTGTTTTGAATTTCTGCTCGTTGTAGTAGCTATATGTTAACATGTTTAGCAGTTGCTTGGATAGGTGTTCTGACTTGGTTGATGTACCATTGCTTCAATTGCGTACCCTTTAGGTGAGAGAACCATTAGGATGACTTGCCTATAAGATTAAGTCTATCGATTTGCTTGTATAGCACATGTGCTCTTGGTTTCGAGGGCTGCACCAGTACCTTAACCATGTTGAAGGAGGTCATCTTAACAGTTATCAAGGTCTTGGTCCCTGTAGTGTCAGTATAAGTATCGACTTAACCTATAGCTTCAAAGATGAGGATTAACCAAGGATGAGGGTATACAATGCAAACTAGTAAGAGAAAGAGAACAATTAGACAAGTGTAAGGAACTCATCATTTGATTAATATTGTAGGTTTTTACAAGTGTTAAGAACAAGTTACAAAACTTAGGTGAAATACAGCCTTAGGTTGCTCGCATTCTAAGTTTTGGGGATGGGCTGACCACTGAGGGTCTTAAGCTTATATGGTCCGTTACTCGCATCTTCCTTTACACACATTAGGTCTTCCTAATTGAGGGTAAGTTTGCCTTGCCCTTCCCTTGAGCCTGTAGCCTTTAATCTTCGACACACTAAGTCTTTAGGGCAAAACACTTTATGCTTAACTTTCTTATTATAATACCAGGCTACTCATTGCTAATAAGCAACTACTTGGGCTTGAGTTATGTTATACTTCCTCAATTGTGTCAAGGTTATCTTGGAGGGCCATGTAGTTTGTATTTACGTTGAAGTTTTGGATCTTACTTGTAGGCAACTCAAGCTCGATGGAGAGCATGGCTTTAAACTCCAGAGCTTGGTAGAATGGTGTTTCTCGTGTAGAGGTTCTATTAGTTATATGTTATCTTTAGAGAATGTTAAGGTGCTCATCTGCTTATTTAACCTCAACGCATTCCACCCTCTTCTTTAGGCTATCAAGGACGATCTTATTGATAGCCTCAACCTAGCCGTTGGTTTGGGGGTACGTGATCGAAGTGTAATGGAATCTTATATTGTGCTTGCTACAAAACTTTCAGAATTTGTTACTGTTGAATTGGCTCCTATTGTTTGTAATCAATGCATAGGGCACTCTAAAGCGAGAGAGGATGTGCATGAGGAAGAAACCTTTGATAGCTTAAGTGATAATGGCTGCCATTGCTTGGGCTTCTACTTACTTTGTAAAATAGTCTATTGCTACTAAGATGAATTGTCGTCCTCTAAATGCCTTCAAAAAGGGCTCGAGTACGTCCAAGCCCCATTAGATGAATGTCTATAGGCTCGTCATGGGGTAAAGGTTAGAGCTCAAAGTTTAGGAGATTGAGGTGTACTTTTGGCATTCCTTACATTTTTAAACCATTGCTCACATGTCCTCCTTCATGGTTGGCCAATATTAACGTAGATAGAGGGCTCAAATGTACAAAGCTTGAGACTGGATATGATTGCTACATACTTTAGCATAGAGCTCCTCTAAGGTATGAGCGCCCTCTTCAAGTCGAAGGTACCTGAAGAGTGGCACGTTATGACCTCGATGGTATAATACATCGCCTATGAGCATGTAATTGTTAGAGGCTTAAGCTAACCTCTTGGCCTTGGTTCGATCCTTTGGTAGGGCTTCAATCTTTTAAATGCTCTATTATGAGGTCCATCCAATAATGTAAGAGGTTCGAGGGTTAGATCTCAAGGACATCCTACTCCTACTAATCTGTGTTGTGCTCAAGGTGGTATTACATAAAAAGTGACTTGTCTTCATCGTATTGTGTTAGGATGATGGTAGAGGCTAACTTAGATAGCTTATCCACTTTCGCATTCTCTACTTAGGGGATTTTGTTGATCTTCTAAGAGGCAAAGTTTGCAAGGAGCCCCTAGACTCTTCGGAGGTATTTAACCATCGTTCTCCCATCATCCCATACTCTTCCTTCACTTGCTAGACTATTGACATGGAGTCCAAGTGTATGTCTAGCGTTTTTGCTTCAATGTCCTTGGTGATTTTTAGTTTGGCAATGAGCGCTTCATATTCAGCTTCATTATTACTCATTATTAACCCAAACTTTAAAGCATAGAGCACCTTCATTCCATATGAGCCTTATAGTGTTATGCCGGTCCCACTCCCCTTCTCCCCCTTGAGTGGAGGATCTATCATCATAGAGAGTCTATACCGGTATTTTGATGTTCAACTATGGTTCGTCTTCTCTTATGTATTCTATAATGAAGTTTGTGAGGATCTAATCCTTAATTGCACGTCTTGGCTAGAATTAGACACCATGGGCACTAAGCTTGAGGGCATACTTGACCATTCTACGTGATGCGTTCGACCTTTACCAAATAGCTCGAAGTAGTTGGTGGGTTAACACTATGATCAGGTGGGCAACGATTACTGCAACAAGGGCAAACTTCTCGATCTAGTGTATCTAACTTCTAGCCTTTAGAGGATGTAGCTTACATGATATATTGGCTTGTGTTTTTTGCTATTGATGTGAATGAGCATTGAAGATAGTGCTCCATCACTTATGACGAGGTACAGCACAAATCTTCGCCTGAGATAGGCTTTGAGAGCATAAGTAGGCTCTTAAGGAACTTCTTCAAGTAATCAAAGGCTTATTGGCATTAGGTTATCTAGTTGAATTTGGATGGGTTTATTTAGGAGATTGAAGAATTCTAAGCACTTATTTGCACTTTTAGAGATGAAGCGATTGGGAGCAACAACCCTTCCCGTGAGGTGCTAAACTTCTCCTTGTTCTAAGAGCTTTCATGTTACAAACTACTTGAATTTTGTCTGGGTTAGCTTCAATCCCTTGTTTAATGACCATGAAGCGAAGAAATTTCCCCGATGCTATCCGGAAGACATACTTCTAAAGGTTAAGTTTCATCTGGTAGTGGTAGAGGGTATTGAATGTTTCTCGAAGGTCCTTAATGTGACCTTTTCTCTCCCTGCTTTTCACAATCATGTCATCCATATGTACTTCGATGTTCCTGCCAATATGTGGCTTGAAGATGTTGGTAACGAGTCTTTAATACATTGCTCTAACATTCTTTAGGTTGAAAGGCATGACCTTATAGCAGTATGTGTTGAAGTCTATAACAAAGGAGGTATGGACCTCGCTCTCAAGTGCCATATGAATTTGATTGTAACTCAAGTATGCATTCATTAATCTAAGGAGAGCATGGCCTAATGTTGAGTTGACCAGCTGGTCTATGCAGGTAAAGGGAAACAGTCTTTCAGGTAGGCTTTATTAAAGCCGATATAGTTGACACACATAGCTACTTCCTGTTAGCTTTCTTTATGTTAAATATTTCTCTTATTTGATGAATCCAGCTTGAAGTAGCTTTTGGACCTCTTGTTCAATCGTAGCCTTTCGTTTAGGTGTGAAATGTCGCTTCTTTTGTTTAAGCAACCGAATTGTAGGATTGATATTATGGTGATTAGTTGCTTCAAGTATGTTGATGATGTTAATGGAGGAAGTTTACGAGCTCAGTCTTTTCATCTTTGGGTAGGGCTGTTCTAATCTGAGTGATAATTCTTGGAGTGCTTTCAAGCTCAATTCCTTAGTTTTTTCTATTAACTCTCCTTGGAAGTTGAGTTTTTCTTCTGGGGTAGATTTGATGTTCATGATGTTATCCTGTGTCTAAGCTTTTAGATAGAGAGATGTGGGCAATTTTTAGTCTCTTCATACTTCATCAATCCCTATTGATATCAATAACTTGGCTTTCAAGCACCTTTGGCTTATGAGCATATCAAATTTCATTATGCTTGGTTTTCTTAAAATAATGACATATGGTGACTAGTGGTTGATGACAATGAAGTCAATTGACTATGTAGCAATGTGTTTGTTGTTACCCAGTTGGACTATTAAGGTAACAAGCCTTTTGTTCAACATAAGCCTATAGCCTCCTAAGCCTGTAAGGTTATGCTTGTAGGGCTATAAGGGCTCATCGAGCTAGTCCATCTATTTGTATGCCCTATAGAAGAGGATATCTACTAAACTTTCACTATCGACCAACGTTTTGGGGACATCGAAGTACCTGATCTCAGTGTTATTTACTAACGTGTCACTATGCAGGTAGTTCATGCTATGTTCATCCTTCGAGGTGAAGGTGATGGTTATGTCTACTTTAGGCTTCTTACTTCTAATGAGGTATGCCTCGTGCTTGGTTAATGTAAAGGGTGTGTCTCCTATAAGATTAGGGCCTTTGAAGATGATGTTAACTTGTCCTCATCTACCCCAATGATTTTGATCATTAGGGGCATTATCTCAAGGCTAGTGTTGTTGCTATTGTTGTTGTTGTTCTACTTGATGATGCTAAGTTAATCGTTGGAATTAGGTCTTTTCATCTATGATAAGATGGTCGTGTAGCCTTTGTGAATAAGGCCTTTGATTGTATTCTTCAAATGATGACATTGGTTGATATCGTGATCATACACCTTGTGGTAATCACGATACTTATTAAAGTTAACCACCTCGGGTGTTTCTTTAACATTAGGCGATCATAGAAGTTGCCCTCAGACCTCATATAACACTACTTCGAGTGCACAGTTTAAGGGTGTATAGGAAGTGTAGTCTACGAATCTTTGCTCTTGCCTCCCCGTCGTTCTCTCAAGGGGGATGGCTTGGTGTTTCTTAGCCCTAAGTGATCTCTTATAGAGATATGGGTACTATTATCAGTCTCTAATCTTGCTTTGATCGCATCCTCTTGAGTAACATATTTATTGGCTACTCGTGTGAACTTGTCCAGCGAGTCAAGCTTATTGAGGTAGACTGGGTTGAAGAGTTTCTTAGTAGAGTCAATTCTTGTGATTAGAGCCTTAAAGGCTATTCTAATATCAAGTTTAGAGACTTGGAGTTTTGCATGGTTGAACGTTCCAAGTATGCACTCAAGGACTCATTAGGACGCTGTTTGATGTTTTGAAGAATCGAGAAGTCTTTGTGAAAGACATTGGAGCTAAGGAAGTGTTGTTGAAACTTACTCACCAAGTCGTTGAAGGAGCTAATGGAGCTATTGGGTAGGGTATTGAATCATAGTAAGGCTGCTTTTGTTAGCATGCTAGGAAAAGCATTGCACATGATAACATCTATGAAATTGTGGAGGCTCATCAAGGTGTAGAAATGGACCAAGTGGTTTTTTAAGTCTTTGGTTTTATCGAATGTATCAAGGTAAGGAAACATTGTACCTTAGGGTAATGTTTCCTTGAGAATGAGTGGGGCAAAATGGCTTTTCTCTATTGTTAAGAGTGATAAGTAGGCCAATTTCGACCTTCTTTTGATCGTGCATGTTGGACGCATGGCATACGTGTTCATTCAACTCTTGGACATTCATGTCCTCAAGTGGTTTTTAGGGTTGTCTTGGGGACAAGTCTCTGATAGGTCTACTTATGTTAGAGTATTTACCCTACATGTACATTTTGCCATAGTTATGGTTCAATCGATCATGCAAGTCTTCGAGGGGTTGCTAATCGTACTAAACTTAGTTAAATAAAAGCGTTGGGTGCTTAATGCGTAGCTCATTGCATTAGCTTAGTCACATGGATGAGTTGACCGTTGCTACTTCATGGGGGCGTTTCTTGGATGTGTTTTTAAGGTGAGTTACGTCTCTTTGAAGCGTAGCATTGGACTCTTGAGTCCTTTAGTTATCTTTAAGTACTTATTGAACAAGTGTCCTAAGTTGTTGCATTTCATAGGTAAAGCAGCACAAGCAAGTTAACCTACCTTGCCCTGCATTGGCTCGTAAGTTAAGTAGGTGAGAATACTTACAAATGTAGGCTAAAATTTCCAACCTAACCTGTCTTGTAGTAGGTTGGTGGGTTAAGCGGACCAACCTGCGAATTATACTATCATTCATTTCCTATGAATGCATTATATAAAATATTCACAAATTATAAATCTCAATTCACAATCTTATTGGTTCCAATGTTTATATTTAGCTTTTATTTACTATAATATTTAATTTTTATTTCACTTTAGAAAAATAACACATATATATACATTTGCATCAACGTTTATATACTTCATAAAAATCAAACATAACGATGAAAAAACAAAAGAAGCAAATTGTTTCTTAGACTTATTTAATAACATATCAAGCCATATTTACAATTAGCTTCATATAACAATAATGATCATATACACTATAATATTTATCTAATGATCAACTTCATTATGCAATTATTTTGAATGTTTCATATAAGTTGGTATATAAGGTAACCATATACCATATTTATTATTTCCTATTACAAATTGTTAATAATAAACACATTATTACCATACTATATATTAAACAATATAATTATGATAGATTATATATGAGTATATCATATAGCATTGCTTCAATTTCAATGAACTAATATGTTTTGAAATGAAATAAAATATTAATTACATGTGTGAAAAGCTTAATCATGGGACCTCAAATGCACCTAATAAAATGCATGAGTAAGGTACTATAAGTTTTCTTTCTTTTTTCTTTTTTCTTTTTATATATATATGCAGGTTGGTGAGCTAACCTATCTTGTAATGGGTCGAGCCACTTTGACTCGTGAGTTAAGCAAGACAGTTAGAAAAACCTACATTTAAGTGGGTCGAAATTTTTTAGCCAACCCTGCATTTTTTTATGGGTTATGCAAGTCAGCCTACGTAATTCCCCCTGCTTGCACAACTCTACTTATAGGCTTGAGTGCTAAAAACGGGGGAGTTGGTGAACATTGTGGTAGAGGTAACCTCTCGCAGTCAACTTAGTGCGAAGCATGAGATTATTGTTCATTGTTTTTCCCACATGGAATGGATTGGTTGATAATGGTAGGTGCTAAAATGTTAAATGTTAGGAAATAACTAAACACAATAGGGAGAAATAAGCTTGGAATCTTTAAGGAAATGGATTGTTAAGTCTTGATATAAAGTAGGCTCCTTGCTTCGAGATACCTGTAAAAAGCCCTCGATGGGTTGGTCGACGAGAGCCTTCCGATGCTCAAGTCAGTAAGGAGGGGAGAAGGAGAAAAGATTGGGGAGGTGTTCGAATGCCGTTTGTCATGGAGAGAAGGTGCTCAAATGGTGCAATGCTACGTATTCAATAAAGAGCTAACATTTTAAAGGTCTAAAATCCTCTTACCTTTTGGCTCCTATGCTATTTATAGTATAAGGAGCTTACCTATCAAGGGCACATATCAGCTTAGGGTTCATCCGTACTTAGTGCTTATAAGGGATATGCACTGAGGGGTTAACAAGGTAACTCTAGGCATTGGTCAGTTATGAATACACTGGTAGCCACATCTGAAGCCTAGGACTCTGACATTCTTAGAGGATGTTAGGTGTGCTAGTTATATAACAATTATCAGATCACAATTAATGAGGAGAGGAGAAGAGCAGTGCAAAGGAAAAACAACCCCGAATGGAGGGAAGGAGGTTTTAATCAACTTGCGAGCTGTAGGTTAACCTTTTAGGATCGCTCGTAGAAGAGGGGGCTACTTCGAGTGGCAAGTTTGTTCCTAAGGATTAGAGGGGCTCATGTGGCTCAAGTACACCCAAGTGGGCAGATAAGTGCTCGATAACCAAGTATATGGGGAAATGGCCTTTGGGGCACATAGCCTTGGGCTAAGTGCTTGAGGACTATAGAATGCTCAGGGAAGGCAAGGTGTCTACTCGCTTGATTGTTAACAAGCTTCAGTAGGCCTTTGCTCAAATTAGGCCTTGGGCCCGCCTAAAATAGCATGTCAACAATGAGCATATAAATTGAGGAGAAATCGTTGTGTTGTAATAATAATAAATATGTGGACTTAAAAAAGAAAATGATACATTACCCCTACAGTTGACAACAATTAGAGGCTTCAAAATTGACTCTTGTCATAGGTCTCTTTGTTGGTATATATTATGTTCTTATTCAATGTCTAATTATATCTTTTTAACTTTATTTTCATTTGCGATCCATTTTGTATATGATCTAACTATACATACAAGGAATTCTTGTGATGTGCCTAAGATCAAGATTGCTAGGACGTCAGATAACTTACTCGAATAAAACTCATAAGAAAGTTCCTAACTTAAGAAATTAGGAGTTTTAGATTTGTAAGGTTAAGGTTTTGAGTGAAATTTCCAGTAGATATTATGCACTAAAGGAAAATATAATCGCTTGATTAAATTCGTGATATGACTCACACAGATTCAATCAAGATATTACTCACCACAATCTAAAAGACTGATAAGAGTAAAGAGAGAGTTTACACTTGAGAAGAAAATATTTCATAAACTGATGATGTCTATTACAATGTAGTAAGGACTTTTAAATAGACTATACAACCATAATGACAATCCAAAACAAAATAAAAGATCTATAATTATATTGGTTAATAGAATTGAATTTCTATTGGTCAATAGTAAAACTCAATTTCTGTTGATCGATAGAAATAAATTATTATTAGCTAATAGAATTAATTTATAATTAGCTAATAATAAATCACTAAGAAATATTTTAATAACAATGAAATACATAAAGAAAATAATTAAATAAAATAAGGAAAATAATTTAAGATGATTTAATTTATCACATTGGGGAACTTGATCCCTATCATCTACCAGGAACAATACCTTTTTGACGGTATGAAATGGAAATGTAAGGCTAGAATAATCTTCATGACATGGGGTTTCTATTCACTCATCATGTCGCCTATCTATTGATTGTGCTGAAGAGTTAGACATGGTGATTAATATCTCATCCTCTAGATACTTGGAACGTTTTTGCAACATAAAAGAGTTAGCAATGTAGAGCAAAGTGCTTACTTTCCTCTTGTGTTTGTAGTATTTATTTTTCTTGCCTCTCTAAGCAAACTTACTTTTCACTCCTCTCTCAATTTCTTTTCTTATTTCCTTAAATTTAATTACATAAGTCAACTCTCTTTCAAAATTTTCACTCTCGATATTCAATACAAGAGGCAAGTGATTCCATAGAAGCACATAGGGCATAGATGCCTTCTCTTTCCATGTCTTAATCCCAGTATAACCTATGATCAACTACCTTTCATTTAAATGCTCATATTTTGCTTCAACCTTATAAACCACTTCCAAGAGTGGGACAGGACTAGAAAAGTGTCCCCTTTCAATATTGCTAAACTTCCTACGACATAAATCATAATTACATAACTTGTCATTTCTACAGCCACAAACATCATCAAAGGTATCCAATGTTACCTCACAACAAACAGGTACAAATACAACCACTCTTCCATTGATGACTAGAAATACTGTCAAGTTCAATAATATACTGCTTAGTATTAAAGCACGGACCACTAACAGACATAAATGTACAAGAATCCCAATACTTTATGGCTTCTCTAATAATGCTCGTAGTCAAATTAATAACCATACTTCCCTCTAGATGTGCTCAAACATATTCATAGGCAATTTTCCAAACGGCATCCATCCAATCATTTTCACCATAACAATAGTTCAACTTTGATTCAGGATATTCCAATAAAGGTATGTGAGCATACAATTTCAATAAGATTTTAATGATGCAAGAATACCAGTAAGTAGACATTACCATAGTATAGCTCATAAATTTAAGGTGATTTGAAATCAAAGAGGGTTGCTGAAAGATTTTCATCATAATCTGTAGCTCTTCCCTGGATACAATGGTATGCAATTCAACATTGGGATCATTAGGCTTACCTTTGTAATCCTTCTCATCCATCTTGGCTTTATGAGTATCGGGTTTATCAACAGTATTGAGAGACACCCGTGCTTCCTCTGTAATTTTCACATCATGCATCTCTTCTTTAGAGACGTGGTTTGGGCAATGAATCACAAAATGACCCAATTTTAAGCATTTAAAACATTTCTTCTCAAGAAATTTCATTTGCGTATTCCTGTCTCTTACCTTAACACCATTACAATTCCATTCCACACTCATTTCATGATTGGTCCTTTTACAAGGAGCTATAATTGCTTCTAGTTACCTCAACATAATAGCATAGGAAGCTTGAACTTTCTTATAGAGAAGACGCCCCTATCGTTGACGTTCCACTTCTTTTTCCCAATGAATAGCTTCGCTTAAGAATCCATACCCATAGGTATCTCATCCCTTGGTTCCTTCACAAATCTAGTTATGGTGTGAGTGTAAGGTTCATACGTGTAATGTTATAGATAGAAATACAAGAGAGTTTCACAAAATATGTTAACTATTACATGTAATATAGTAATCAAGTAATATAGGTTAGTACAGGAAATTACAATAAGTACAATAGTTACATACAATTAGATTAGGTAAACTGCATAACAGAATTATAGTTCTGTTCAACAAACTTCAAATCTACTAAATTGTATGTGTATAAAATGAAAAAAAAAAAATTAAAGAAGAAAAAGATATCAAGAGATTTTACAACATTTTGTATGTAAGGAGATTAGTCATCTCGAATACCGTTGTTATCCATTTTCTTCTTGATTTTCCTTACATAGAAATAACAATGGTTTGAAACCCTAATTGAATATAGAGAGACAATAAAAAGTAAAGAAAGAAGAGAGAGAGTGAAAGTGATTATACCTTTGTGGTTAGGGCTAAAGTGAGAGAGCACTTTGAAATTTTATTAAGACAACAATAGGAATTGTGGGTTAGGCTGAAATAAATATAAGGCCCTAACAATTGGTACTCTCATTGATTGCAAGAATGGTGCCATTAACAAGGAGCATAGAAGCATTAGATATGGATACAATTAAGAACATGCTCTTAGCTATTCAACAACAACAGCATAGGCAATAACTAAATTTTAAGAATTCACTCCAAGAATTGACTTCATGATTAGAGAAATTAGAGGTAACTCAGAATACTAATTCTAATTCACAATCTATTCATCATGATACCTCCAATGAATCAATAGCAATGTATAGTAGTGAACGTTTGTTAAAACGAGTCAAATTAGAAATTCCAAAGTTCTATGAAGTAGATCCTTTAGGATAGATTTTAAAAGTAGAGCAATTCTTTCAATTTCATGATATTCCCAAACATCACAAAATCATCATATCATCATTTGCTATGGAAGAGCAAGCTTTACAATGGTATCAATAGATGTACAAAAATAACCATTTAACTACAAGGGATGCATTTGTGAAAGCATTACAAGTTAGATTCGGACTATCAGAATATGAAGATATATAAGGTGAATTGTGTAAATTGGTTTAGAAAAGAACTATGGTAGAATATCAATTTGAGTTTGAGACATTGTCTAATAGAGTAGTGAGACTTTCACATAGTTTTTTTATTACTTGCTTCATTTCAGGTATTAAACCATTAATCAAAAGAGAATTACAAATCATTAAACCAACAACCTTAACATAAGCCCTTCATTAGCCACTTTGCATGAAGCCAAATTTTAAGAGCAAATTTCATCAAAGAACTCTTATCTGACATCATTTTATCATTCCAATAACCAACCTTCCTTTCATACCACAAACCAAAATTCCAAACCATTACAATTTTCTAAACCAACCGTTACTAACAACATAAATATTATCAAACCTTCCTTACTAATGAGAAAACTAACACACCGAAATGGATGCAAAGAAAGCTCACGATCTTTGCTTTAACTGTGATGATAAATTTAATTGAAACCATAAGTGTAAAGTAAAATTTTTTACTGTTGAAAAGGAAGTGAATGAAGTAAAGGAATTGGAGGAAATGGGGTAAGTAGATCAGATAGAAGAAATATTAGAAGATATTGTGGCAATCAGTTTATATGCTTTGTCAGGTACATTAATACCAAGGACAATAAGATTTTGAGGAGAAATTAATAAATATTTGGTCACTATTCTCGTTGATTTAGGAAGTACTCATAACTTCATTTAAAGTAGAATAGTGAAATATTCAGGGTTAACAATATTAGCAACTGCTAAATTTTAAGTGTTAATTGGAGATGGGAGTCAAATGGATTGTAAACGTTGTTATGAAAATGTACAGTTAGGTGATACAAGGAAAGCAATTCATTTAAACATTCTATGTTTAGCTAGTGCATGGAGTTAAGGTAATTTTAGGGGTCCAGTGGTTGCAATAGTTGGGATCTGTTACAATTAACTATGAAAAGTTAACAATGCAATTTCAAACACATGATAATCAATTCGTACTTAAAGGAATGGAATCATCAAATTTACCTCAATATCTCATCATTAATTGTGTAAGATGGTATACAATAATGCAATGTTATGTTGCTTTCAAATTTTGGCTCAAACAATGGAATGTAACACATCAAGAAAAATTGCCAGCAATGCTCATATTCAAGAAGTATTGGGTAAATTTTTCAAGGTATTTGAGATACCTTCATCATTCCCCCTCTCCCTTATAGTCGATTCAACATTGAATTAACTTAAAAGAAGGGGCTGAACCAGTAAATGTATGCCCATACAAGTACCTACATTTCCAAAAAGAGGAGATTGAAAAGTTGGTTTCAAGAATGTTGCAATAGGGGGTCTTGAACATAACACAAGTCCATTCTCTTTGCTAGTGTTATTGGTTAAGAAAAAGGATGGTGGTTGACCTTTTTTATTGAACATAGGGCTTTAAATTAGGTGACAATTAAAGATCAATTTCCTACGCCAACAATTGATGAATTGTTGGATGAACTTTATGGAGCCATTATATTTTCAAAATTAGACTTGTGCTCAAGGTACCATCAAATCAGAATGCATAAGGATGATGTGGAAAAGACAGAATTCTAAACTTATGATGGGCATTATCAATTTTTAGTCATTCTTTTTAGGCTTAACAATGCATCAACTACTTTCTAAGCACAAATAAATAGAATTTTTCAACCTTACTTAAGAAAATTCGTCATTGTGTTTTTTAATGATATCCTTGTATACAGTAAGACTGTTAGTGAGCATGTGGAGCATTTATCTCTTGCATTACAAACTTTGTTGGATAATACTTTTTATTTGAAAGAAAGTAATGCTTGTTTAAGAATGATACTATAGAGTACCTAGGTCATATGGTGTCTCGTAAGGGGGTGTCTCCTAAACCATCAAACGTCGATGCTGCTAAGAACTAAAGGGTATCGATAAATGTGAAATAGTTAAGAGCTTCCTTGGTTTATCAGGGTGGTATAGAAGATTTATTATGGGCTATGCATCCATAACCACTCTACCTACTAACATGTTGCAAAAAGATGCCTTTAAATGGAGCAGTCAAGCAATATCAGCATTTAAACATTTAAAAGCAACTTTGATACAAGCTCCAATTCTATCATTACTTGATTTTTCAAAGCAATTTATTATTGAAACGAATTCTTTTGATACTAATGTAAGTGGTATTCTTTTGTAAGAACAACATCTAATTGCTTCTTTTAGCCATCCCCCTTTCCTTCCCCTTAACCTTAAACCCACTACACCCCTTCCCTACCCCACACCACACCC